>JAXQQM020059373.1:0-41641 GCA_034641835.2 Pinus albicaulis
CTTGAGAAAAGGATAAGTTTAATGCAATGAGGTTCTTCTAAGTAAGCAACAACTTACAATTATCATAGAGAAAATCTCATCCATGGTTAGAAATTTGTTGGAACACATTTGGAAAAGATTATCTGTAACATAGTAAGGAACCCTACTCTAAATTAACTTATGACACTAAAATTAATCCATTCTGCAACTTACTTACATGGTTATGTTGTTATAGTGATTTTTTATCAGACTTAGCTACAGAATGCTTCATGTTCTTAAGTAGGGTTCACCATGTTCACCTTGCCTTGGTAATTCTGCTGCTTCTGCAATGAAGGATTCTGTAATAGTGAACTTGACATCTCCTATTTCAACTTCTGATCCGTTGAAGGACCATGCAAATATCTTAGTTACCTCCTTATGAAAACCATTGAACTTTTCCAAAAACTGTAACCACCCAACCTGCTGTAGCATCTCTCTAATCTGTGGGTAACCCTCTAAGTATTTGGTTCCGACTGGTTCGGACCTTACAATGAGACCCATGGCTTCTTTTCTCAACCTTCAATTTACTGCTCCGTTACTGCTCTTCTATTCACGGTAAAAATGGCTGTAGAGAGTTGTTTTCACCCCAAAGATGACTTCTCTGTTTATGCAGCAGGAATTGGCTACGGAAAGATGACATGAAGTGGTTATGGGATGAGTGAAATACGGTGAGGGTGATTCACACGAATTAATAAGTTTGAGAGCTGTCATGGAGGAAAAGATCGTCGAAAAATTTCGTGTGAATTTCAAAATCATCACTGAATACTTCGGATTAGTGACGTGACCTAATAGGTCACTTCAGTACTAACCGTTAATTTTTAATAAATGATGATTTGGTATGGCGGAATGGAAGGGATTTTGTCCAAGGATTTTATGATAAGCTTGATCAATATGAATAATTAAAATGACTTTATGAAACATACATATAACTTAACCATAATATAACTTTCATAATTTGTTATCATAAGAATTTCACAACTTTACCTTAGTCCTTCCCTTGATTTTTGTGGTTTTAATATGCTTTTTCTTCCTTTGAAAATCATTTATCCTTCAGTCTTAATAATCCCTTTGATTTTGCTTGTTGACATAGGTGTGCAGGGTCAATTTGCTGCTGAACAAGTGGTTGCTGGATAGTTGCCTGCAGGGTATGTGGCTGCAAAATTTTTGGCTGCAGAATGTCTGGCTACGGAATATACCTGTAGAAAGCTTTGAAACATGGAATGAAATGATTTGAAACATGGATGGAATGTTGTGTGAAATGAATTAAAATGGATCATGAAATATGGTGGAATGGAGCATGAGTGAAGTAAAATATAATGGAATGAAATGGATCATAGGTGTAAAGTGGAATGAAATATGAAAAGTGGCCTGCAACTTATGATTTGTAATACTCAATTGCAGGAAGAGATCAAATTTAAAAGTCTGAAATGAAAATGAAGTGGACCATGGAATAGAGTGAATGAAGTATGGATGAATGGAGTGAATGAAATATGAATGAAGTGAGACATGATGGAGTGAAATGGATCATAAGCGGAATAAAATGGGTATGCACTTATGATTTTGTGATAGCTGCTTGCAGAAAAAGAACAAATTTGAAAAGCTAAAGTGTCAGAAGGATTCTGATTTTCACTTTATCTTTTCTATATAAACATGCTAATCAGTGATTAGTTTTCATGTTTATACTTTTTTTTTTCATGCTTTTGAATTCAGATAATTCAATTAAGTTGATGAAGAAGAAGAATTCTTCTTCATTAACTTCACATCACTGTTTTCCTGGAATCTCTTGACAAAATATTCTCTTGAAAGTGGCTTATGATACAGCTTCAATCTATGACCATTTACAAGAAAAGTGACCTTCTCTTCATCTATTATCCTGATTTTTATTTCTCCATTGTCAAAAAATTTCATAATTTCATATGGCCCAAGCCAATGTGTTTGGAATTTACCTTGAAAATCTTTGAATTTTGAATCAAGCAAGAGGGCCCAGTCACCTTCTTTGAATTTCTTTTCTTTAATGTACTTATCATGCCATCTAGTCCTTTGCTGTTGGACTATATTTGTTCTATGGACTGCATCTTGTCTGATCTCATCCAATTCATTAATCTGCTCCAATCTGTACTTTGGTGCCTCTGTTAGATCAAGTCCTAGCTGAACTTCCATTTTAAAATTTTGAATCTGAAACTCTATGGGAAACAAGACTTGTTTTCCATAAACAAGTTCATAAGGAGTATGACCTGTTGTGCTTCTCCATGTAGTTCTATAGGCCCACAAGGCTTCAGGAAGCCTGTCTGCCCAATCTCTTCTATGTAAATGAACAACCTTTGTTAGGATCCATTCAATGACCTTATTAGTAGATTCCACTTGACCATTTTCTTGTGGATGATAGGGAGTATATTTTCTGTGTCTGATTTTGTACCTCTCCATCATTTGTTCCACTAGCCGTGATGTGAATTGAGCTCCTTGATCTGTAACAATTTCTCTTGGGACACCAAAACGAGTAAAAATATCCTCAAAAAGAAAATTAACTTGTTGTGTAACCAGCTCCAAAAATAGAAGAAAAGAGATATCAATGCCTTAGAAATAAGCCACTTCGAGGGGGCAACTTCGAATACATTACATAAATGAACAATTATTGGATTATACAATTTACAAAACCTCCTTTCTATATATAGGAGTCCATGGGGCCATAATGTAATCCTAGTGGGCCACAATGTAATCCTAGCCGACCTAACAATAATAATTTAAGGGCACAATAATAACAAAATGGGGGTTACAAGGGTTCAATAATAACAATAAGGGGTTACACTAACAATAATAAGGGACTATACTAGTGATATAGGGACCTAACATGCCCCTCTCCTTCAAAAAAGTGTTGTCCTCAACGCTTGAGTAGCTCCGGGTGCTTCTGTATAAAATTCTCATCCTCCCATGTAGAATATTCAGTGGGTAAGTTCTTCCACTTGATGAGATACTCTGAAATTGATCGATTCCGTAGCTGTCGAGTTCTTGTTTCCATGACCGCTTCAGGTTCCAATATGATTTTTCCTTCCTCATCAAGTTCTGGAAATATTGTTTGAACTGGAATATTTTCACCTATAACCTTCTTTAAGCATGAAACATGGAAAACTGGATGTACTCGCGAAGAAGCAGGAAGCTCCAATTTGTATGCCATAGTACCGATCTTTTGCAACACCTTGTAAGGACCATAGTACTTTGGCGATAATTTATTATCCTTCTTTGCTTGCTTGAGGGACATTTGTTTGTATGGTTGTAGCAGTAAAAATACCCAATCTCCTACATCAAAACTTCTCTCGCTACGATGTTGATCTGCCTGTTGTTTCATTCGATTTTGTGCCAAATTCAGGTTATCCTTTAAGAGTTGGAGAACTTCTTGCTGATGCTCGATGTGATCTTCCACTGCTTGAACCTTCGAGTTTTCCCTTAAAGATGATGTGATCGATGGTGGATGATATCCATAAAGTGCCATAAATGGGGTCATTTTTGCTGCCGTATGGAAGGAAGTGTTATACCACCATTCCGCAAGAGGTAACCACTTCACCCATTGTGTTTGTTTTTCAGATACAAAACAACGAAGATATCCTTCCAAACATTTATTTACTATCTCAGTTTGACCATCAGATTGAGGATGATAAGATGAGCTATGAGCTAATTGAGTACCCAAACAAAAAATAACTCCGTCCAAAAATTTCCAGTAAAAATGGGATCTCTGTCACTCACAATAACCCTTGGGCTTCCATGTAGCTTTTGAATTTTGTCCATAAATGTAGTAGCAACTGTACTTGCTTTAAATGGATGAGATAATGCACAAAAGTGTGCACACTTGGTAAGTCTATCAACTACCACCATGATGACACTCTTTCCTTCGGACTTAGGTAAACCTGTGATAAAATCCATTGAAATCTCCTCCCAACGTTGACTTGGAATGGATAAAGGTTGTAGAAGTCCCGGGGTCTTAATTGTCTCCACTTTATTCTGCGGGAAAACCAAACATTCCGCCACAAACTTTTGAATATCAGATTTAAGGCCATCCCAAAAAAATTCTTTCTTCACCCTGTGGTAAGTTTTTAAAAATCCTGAGTGTCCTCCTAAAGGAGAAGTGTGCAATTCCAGAAGAATCTTTGTTTTAGTTGGGAATTCTTACAAAGATATAAGCGATCTTTGTACCATAAGGAATCATTTTTCCAACTAAATGTATCAGATGTACTAGGATCTTGCTGCAACTTTTGATTGAGTGTCCATACATCTTTGTCCTTCTTCCATTCATCTCTTGCTTCAGTTATCCAATCTGGTTGGATAATAGAAATGGCACAAAGCAATGCTTCCACCTCTTCATTCTTTCTTGAGAGTGCATCTGCAACAACATTAAGCTTTCCTTTTTTGTAGATTATTTCAAAGTCATAACCCAACATCTTTGTGACCCATTTTTGCTCTTCTGAAGATAGTCTTTGTTCCAAAAAGTGTTTAAGACTATCATGATCAGTTTTTACCTTGAAGTGTCTTCCCATTAGGTAAGTTCGCCATTTCTTTAGTGCATGAAGTATTGCTAACATTTCCTTCTCATAAATAGGTTTTTGTAAATACTTTCCTTTGATTGGACGACTTTCAAAAGCAATGGGTCTTCCTTCCTGCATTAAAACAGCACCAATTCCATTTCCTGAGGCATCACATTCCACGATAAAGGTTTTTGTGAAGTCTGGCGTAGCTAAGACCGGTGCTAGGCACATTGCCTCTTTAAGATGTTCAAAGGCCTTAGTTGCTTCAGGAGTCCATGAAAATTCATATTTCTTCAATAATGTTGTTAGAGGTGCTGCTATTCTCCCATAATTCTTAAAAAACTTGTGATAATACCCTATTAACCCGAGAAATCCTCACAACTGCTTTATGGTTGTGGGGACTTTCCATTCCTTAATGGCTTTAATTTTGTTAGGGTCTACCTTAACACCCTCGTGAGATACAATATGACCCGGATATTCCACCTCTTGTACTCCAAAGAAACATTTGGATGTTTTTGCATATAATTGTTTCTCCTGCAATAGTTTGAGCACCTTGTAAACATGTTCAACATGATCCTTCCAAGACCTGTTGTAGATTAGTATATCATCCAAAAATACTAGCACAAATTTTCTAAGGAAGGGTTTGAAAATGGAATTCATCAACCTTTGAAATGTAGAAGGTGCATTGGTAAGGCCAAAAGGCATGACCAAAAATTCATAATGACCCTCATGAGTTCGAAATGCTATTTTTGGAATATCTTCAGTCTTCATTCTAATTTGATGATATTCTGAATGAAGATCCAACTTGGTAAAATAAATTGCTCCATGTAATTCATCCAATAATTCATCAATCACAGGAATGGGAAATTTATCTTTAATGGTGAGCTTATTGAGCTCCCTATAATCCAGACACATTCGCCATGATCCATCCTTCTTGTGTACCAATACTACATGAGCGGAGAAAGAACTTTGACTAGGTTGAATTATACCCGCCTCTAACATTTCTGCAATCATACGTTCAATTTCGCTCTTTTGGACGTAAGGATATCTATAAGGCCCGATGTTTGGAGGAACACTTCCTGGAATCAAATGAATAGCATGATCATGATCACGAATAGGTGGGAGTCCTTTGGGAGTTTCAAACACCTTGGAATGATTGTCCAAGACTTGTTGGAGATCTGCAGAAATAGATGATTTTGATGTTGGAACTTCTAGTGAGCATAAGTGTGCAATTACGCCTCGCTGTTCTTTCTTTAGAAGCTTTGTCATGACATTAGAGCTTATTATCCTTCCTGGCTTCCCCGCAATACCCCGTAATTCGACTTCCTTTCCTTCTGAAAAAAATTTCAAGAAAAGTTCTTGAAAATTAAACGCTACCGTCCCCAAAGATTGTAACCATTGTACTCCTAGTACAACATCAGCACCTCCCATAGGAATGGAAAGCATTGGACTAGTCAATACATATTCCCCCATGGTTAGCTTGATATTATGGCATTTTCCAGAGCAATTTATAGTTCCACCATTTGCAACCATCACTTGACATTCTGGTGCTGGGTATAGGAAACAATTTAATTCCTTGGCTACCTTACAATGAATAAAATTATGGGTGCTACCTGAATCAATCAACACTATTACCCTTTTCTTCTTGATTTGTCCTACTATCTTAAGAGTTTGAGGAGTGGTAATTCCGGCCAGTGCATTACATGATATGGTCGGATTCATTTCTTCCTCTTCTATGGCTGGTTCCTGGTGTATATCCTCTTCTTTTTCATTTTCTTCTTCTTCTTCACAATCTATGTAAAATAATTTCTTTTCAGCACATTTATGACCTTTAGTGTATTTTCTATCACAACTGTAGCAAAGCCCTTTGCTCTTTTTTCTTCCAATTGTTGTGGTGTCAACCTTGTAGGTTGTGGAAATCTAGGCATAGAAACACTTCCTTCTTTATAGAATTGAGTGGTAGGCTTCCTTGTCGCCATAATTTTACATTCAACTTTTCTTGCCAACCTGAATGCCTTCTCCAATGAATCGGGTTCCAAAATTCGAACTTCATGTTGGATGTTATCCTTTAAAGTGCCTATGAAGAGATCAATCCTGTGTTCCTCTGGAATATCAGTTACCCTTATATTCAAATTTTGAAAGTCCTCAATGTGCTGCCCCACTAAACCCTTTTGTTTGAGATTTATCAATTGGCTAAAGAAGGTGTTGCTCTTTGTATCCTCATAATGTGCTATCATTTCCTCAGTAAAAATTGACCAAGTGACAATTTTTTTACGGGAGCAAAGCCATCGATACCATACAAATGTATTTTGTTCTAAATGTAAAGTTGCAATGCGTACCTTTTGTGTGTTTTGCACATTATGGAGATCAAAATATTGCTCCATCTGTAGTATCCATGTTACAGGATCCTTTCCATCAAACTTCCTCATATCCATTTTGGAATATGGTGGTTCTTCCTGCCAACATTAGATTTTATAAAATCACAATTAACATTTATTTTTTTCTCATCATGAGGTTCTTCTACTATATTTTCACCATTAGGAAACCTTTCTGGTATCAACTTTATCAAACCTTCCATGTCTGCTTTTAGAAAATTCTTCATGTTTTCCATTTTCTCATCAATATTAGCTTCCATGTCATCCATCTTAGATTCCATGCCAGCCTCCATGCCATCCATCTTAGCTTCCACGCCTTTCTTCAAACCGTCCATATTCACTTCCACGCCATCCATCTTAGCTTCCATGCCTTTCTTCAAACCGTCCATCTTCACTTCCACGCCTTTCTTCAAAACTTCCATTTCATTTTTTGTTGCTCTTTGCGAGAGTGAAATTTGTTGCACTTGCTCTTTTAATTTTGATAGATCATGTTGCAATTATTCATCTTCATGAGTCATGGTAGAGCCTTCTGAAGGCTTAATGTGTGTTGAATTATTTTTACGGGGCATCTTTTAGAACCCATTACTGATATCTATTCTTTTACTTGATTTTGAGGTGCTCGATATTGAAATTGGATTATCTCTGTGACTGAAGCACTTCAATATTTGAATTTTGGTATCAACGTAGCCCTCTGAACTATCTTTTGAATGTCGTAGGTCTGACCTGATTTGGATTCTCCAAGACCAAGTTGTGTCCAATCTCCCACAATGACCTAATTATGGACTGGTTCAGTAGAGCGAACTTGTACGACTTGCCACGTGTCACTGTTTCGTCCTTCATCTCTAAAATTGATATCCAAGAAACTACAGTCCGTGTACTTGCAACCACTTTTTACGACACTCCAATCCAATTCCCAGAGAGAGTTATTGAACTTTTCTCACGGTCACCTCTTTGATATGAAATTCAGGAGCTTGAGAAAGCACTACCTTCCACAGATCATATCTCCAAAAATGTTGCGAACCAAGCTCTAAATTTTTTTGATGAATTTCCTCAGGATTTCAGCTTCACACCATATGAATTTTAGATTCTGAACCTTCGTAGAAAATTTTTTATAGCGCAAATTCCACGATGACTTGTTTAGGAGCTTGAAAAAAAGACCTAACTTCCACAGATGATATCTCCGAAACTATTGCGAACCAAGCTCTGAAATTTTTAGATAAGCTTCCTCACGATTTCGGCTTCGCACCCTAAAAATTTCAGCTTCTGAAAATTCGTAGAAAAAAAGTTATAGCGAAAATTCCACGATGACCTATTTAGAGTAGCGAAACCCTAGAATCCAAAGCTCTGATACCAAATGTTGTGTAACCAACTCCAAAAATAGAAGAAAAGAGATATCAACGCCTTAGAAATAAGACACTTCGAGGGCGAAACCTCCAATACATTACATAAATGAACAATTCTTGGATTATACAATTTACAAAACCTCCTTTCTATATAGAGGAGTCCATGGGGCCATAATGTAATCCTAGTGGGCCATAATGTAATCCTAGCCGACCTAACAAAAATAATTTAAGGGCACAATAATAACAAAATGGGGGTTACAAGGGTACAATAATAACAAAAAGGGGGTTACACTAACAATAATAATGGACTATACTAGTAATATAGGGACCTAACAAACTATAGATGCTTCAGTAGCAAAAAGTAATGGCTTGGCCTCTACCCATTTGGTAACATAATCAGTGCAAACTAATATATATCTCTTTTGTCTTGATGGAGGAATAATAGGTCCTACAAAATCCAAAGCCCATTTTTCAAAAGGTTCAATATGTACCTGAGGCTGCAATGGCATCTCACCTGAAGGAGAAGGTTTCCCTACCCTTTGGCAACTGTCACACCTTTTGACATACTCTTTAGCATCTTTAAAAAGGGATGGCCAATAATATCCTAAATGAAGGATCTTATAAGATGTTCTTTTATCAGCAAAGTGTCCGCCACAAGGTTCATCATGACATGCCTTGAGGATCTCAGGCATCTCATCTTCCCGAACACATCTCCTAATGATAAAATCTGGACCTGTTTTGTATAACTCATTAGCAACCCATGAATATTTTTCACTGTCATAAATGATCTTTCTTTTATCTCCTGCATTCATTATTGAAGGAAAGTTCCCTGAAACTAAATAATTAGCAATGTCAGCAAACCAAGGAGTTTGAGTAGAAATTGCAAAAAGATATTCATCGGGGAATTGATCTTCAACTGGAGTATTGTCTTTGATGTTTTGGAGTCTAGATAGGAAATCAGCTACTGTGTTTTGTTTTCCAGGCCTATCTAGAATGGTAATGTTGAATTCCTGTAAAAGCAATAACCATCTTATGACTCTGCCATTAGTAATTGATTTTTTCATTAAATATCTAATTGCAGAGTGATCTGTGTGAACAAAAGTTTCATAGCCTGTTATATAGTGTCTGAATTTGTTTATGGCATGAACAACGACTAAAAACTCTTTTTCAGTTACAGTATATTTTAACTCTGAAGGAGTCAAGTTTTTACTGGTATAGTAGATGGCATAAGGAATCAAGTCTTTTTGTCCCAATACTGCTCCTAGAGCTGTATCTGAGGCATCTGTTGAAATATGAAAAGGTAACTTCCAGTTAGGTCCCCTTAAAATAGGTGCTTCAGAAATTTTTGTTTTCAGGGTCTCAAAGGCTAACTGGCAATCGGGATTCCACTTGAATTCACAGTCCTTGGTAAGTAATTTGAAAAGTGGAGATGCTATCTTGGTGAAGTTTTCTATAAACCTTCGATAATATCCTGTAAATCCTAGAAAACTCCTAACATCTTTTTGACAACTTGGAACAGATAAGTTAGAGATGACTTCAACTTTTGACTCAACAACTCTAATCCCATCCCCTGAAATGTGATGCTCCAAAACAATTCCTTCAGTAAACATCATAAAACACTTCTCATGACTTAGTGAAAGATTTTCTTCTTTACATCTCTTTAAAACTTTTTCCAAGTTTGCTAAGGCTTCTTCAAATGTGTTTCCATAAACTGTGAAATCATCCATATATACCTCTACACAATCATGTATTAGATCTGAAAATATTCCTAGTACTGCCCTTTGAAATGTTGCGGGTGCATTGCATAGTCCAAATGGCAATACTCGGTAAGCATAGGTACCCCAAGGATAGGTAAATGTGGTTTTGTCTTGATCTTCAAGTGCTACTTGAATTTGGTTATAACCACTAAACCCATCTAAAAATGAGAAGTACTTTTTGCCAGCTAATGTATCTAACACCTGATCTATGAAAGGTAGGGGAAAATGATCTTTAAGAGTATATTTGTTTAATTCCTGGTAGTCAATACATACCCTCCATTTACCATTTTTCTTTGGCACAATTACCAAAGGAGAAACCCACTGACTATCTGAAATGGGATAGATAAAATTGACATTTAACAATTTCTGCAATTCTTCTTTAACAATCTCCCTAAGATTTGGATTCATCCGTCTCTGAGGTTGTCTGATTGGTTTACAATTTTCCTCTATGTAGATGTGATGAGTGCAAGTCTTAAGGCTTATCCCTTTCATATCAGTGTACTCCCATGCATATGCAGAAGAATGTCTCTGTAAGATATTGACTAGCTCTTCTTGTTGAGATTTCTCTAGGTTCTTGTTTATGTTTAAAGTTTTGCCTGGAAATATTTCAATTGTAGAGCTGCCAAATTTATCCATGGAATAAAGAGACATCTGTCTTGATGATAAAAACTCAATGTTGGATTCTTCTTGAAATTGTTCATGTTTGTATTTCGAAGAGGATTCAAAGTTTTCTAAGGTATTCAGGATCTGGCTGTCTTCACTAATTTCTGAAATTGTGAAGAGAGGTTGTATGTCTTCTTCATCCTCAATCCATTGAGTATCATCTAATTCTATAATTGTCTTTGTTGGAGGATACAAGGTAAATTTCTTGGTTGAACTACCATCAGAGATGTACATATCACCGGATCTACAACTAATGAAAGCATCAGCTGTAGCTAACCAAGGTCTTCCTAATATAATAGGATGCCCTCCTAGATTATTCTTAGGAGTTAGGATCATAAAATCCACAAGATACTCCCAAGAATCTAGGGACACTGGAATGTCTTCTATTACCCCATCAGGTTTGATTACAGATCTGTCTGCTAATTGTAATAATGTGGGTGTAAAAATAAGATTAGGAAGTTTCAGTTTATCCATGATTTGTCTACTCATGATATTGATTGTTGCTCCTAAATCAATAAGTGTGTTTTGGATCTCAGTTCCATTGATGTGTATTTTAACAATTGGATTTCCTGGGTCTAGATACTTTGGAATAGCAATCTTACCCATCATGATATCTGCTATTTTTCCTGCCAGTTGAATTTTCTTTGTCTCTCTTATTTTTTTTCCTGTTTTCTTCATGCTCAACTCCTTTATTGTCTTTGCTAAGATTGGAATTTCCTTGATAGCTTGCAATAATGGGATCTTAATACAAACATTTCTCAGCTCATCTAGGAAATCATAATTAGGCACCATAATTTGTTTTTCTACACCCCTATCAATTTGTAATATTTCTGGAAAGGGAGGTGTAGAGGTGGATGTTGATGGCTGCTCTAATATAGGAGTTGAAATTATTGGTTCTTTTTGTTTTGATTTTTCAATATTTGGGTCTTGAAAAGATGTGTTTTCTTCAAGAATTTTATTTACCCGTAGAGAATCTTCCTCAGAGTTGTTTTGTTCTTGTATGATTACAGAAGGTTTCCTCTTTTCAAGTATTCTTCCAGACCTAAGTTGAACATCATTAAGGTCTAAAGGAGTGATCAAATAGGTTGGAAATTGTTGACCTTCTATCATGTATGTGTTTTGAGGATGTTTATTGTTGGGGTTTGGTATGGGTTGGGCAGGCAACTGATTTGTTTTCTGAGGAAATGGTAATGGAAGTGGTGAATTTTGATGTTGTGGATTTTGAGGATTCTGTTGAGGATTTTGTTGAAGATTTTGTTGAGGAGGGAAATGTGGATATGGTGGATAGGATGGTGGATATTGATAGTACTAAGAGTATCTTCCATAGGGATTTTGTGCTCCTTGTGCCCAAGTTTGAGATTGATTTTGGAATTGGGGCCAAGGTTGCTGCCAAGAATTCCAATTTGGTGAGGGTTGATTATACAGCTGATCATGGAATCCTTGTGTTTGAGGTCCTTGCCAAGGCCTTCTAGAGACAAAATTGAGAGATTCTGTGGAATTTGTAGGGGTTTCTTCTTGAAAGACAGCTTTAAGACCAGGAAGTGAAGGAAAACTCTTGGTCTCATGTTTTTCTGAACAAATTACACAGGTCTCTACTACTTTTGCATCCAAAGGGCACTCTCTCAAGGCATGCTTCTTTCTACATTTGGGACAAAATATTGCTAAGGCATCAGATTCAGTTTTCTACTTGTTTTGTAACTTAAGGGTGTCTATTTGTTCACTAAGACTCCCCAAGATATCAGATTTGAATTCATCAAGCATATGTCCTATTTCTGCCCTACTTACTATCCCAGAAGCAGACTTACTTGCCCTTGCAAGAGCAGGGTCTCTTGGTCCTTTTACAGTTTTAGATTTCCCTCTTGAAAGGTTGATACATAATTCAGCTATTTTAGGTAATGTGAGCTGAGATATATCCCCTTTTCCCATCATATTAAGGATATCTTGCCATTCATCCCTTATTGCCTTCAACAAGAGAGCTTTCAAAGTATCTTGGTCTAAGTTTTCCATTTTTGCTCTTTTGATGTTATAGTTAAACCTCTCCAACAAATATTCCAAATTTTCATCCTCTTTTTGTAACATTTTAAACACTTCCTCCTTATGGTTGACTGGCATACAGTAATCCAAATACCTCTCTAGAAATGCATGTTTCATGTCTTCCCATGTCCTAATAAAACTGTTGATCAAACTCATAAACCATTTTAATGCTGCTCCTTTCAATGTTGAAGGGAATAGTTTAAGTTTTTGAGCATCTTGTAAGTAGTCATAGGTTCTACATAGGACTTCAAATTCAAATAGGAAGGTTTCAGGATCTTCAGTTTTGAGTCCATAAAAGTTTGGAAGGACAGAGGGTGAAATGTTTTTCATAGTTGCATTGGTTTCTTCATCTACTATAGGAAACCCAAAAGAGATTCCCATTTCCCTTCTACCTCTTTCCCCTTCTGCACCTCTACCTCTACCTCTACCCCTCCAAATAGTGTATGTTCTCCATTAAAGACTCCTCCTCCTCCTTCTTCTGCCATGGTTGATTCTCCTGTGGAAATGGAAAAGTTTAGGTCTCTAGCAGGGGTCCTTGAATCTTCTTCTAAGACAGGTTCAATGGATGACGTGGAAGGTCTTTCTGATGGAATGTCTGATCTTAAGTCCTCTGGAAGTCTATGATCAGTGGAGTATGGGATGTGGGTTTGAGTTGGAGGTGTGCTGCCTCTTGGTCTTGGTGGAACAAGTGGTGTTCTAGGAATCAAGCTTCTGCTTCTTATGAATCTACCCCTTGAGTCTCTTTCTCTACACATATCATTGTTTTTTGGAGGTAAGAAACAAGGCTACCTAGTTACACTTCCTCGGCAACGGTGCCAAAATGTCTACTCAACTTAGTGTTCCTAAATTGATGTCATAAATTGTCAACCAGGGCTAGTAAACTGTTGAAGTGAAGTGCACTATATGTGCCTAGGTATCTGCTTCCTACTTCGTTTTGTTTAGTGTTTTTCTAATGTTTTTGGTTTTGTGTTTTTATGCTCAGAGGAAAAGAACTAAGTGTTTGAAAAACAAAATTTATTGGTCACACTAAAACAAAGAAAAATCTATTCTAAACTATGTATGGCACCTAGGAACAGAAAATGCTAATTCACAGATTTCAAAACTTGACAAGAAAAATAACTCATAACATGAACTCAGTCCAATTCATTTCACTAGAAGTATGTTGGAACAACTTGAGAAAAGGATAATTTTAATGCAATGAGGTTCTTCCAAGTAAACAACAACTTACAATTATCACAGAGAAAATCTCATCCATGGTTAGAAATTTGTTGGAACACATTTGGAAAATATTATCTGTAACATAGTAAGGAACCCTACTCTAAATTAACTTATGACACTAAAATTAATCCATTCTGCAACTCAAAATGTCACTATTAAGCCTCATTCAAGGGTTAGAAATCTTTTGGAATAGTTTTGGAAAAAAGGCAGTTTGTAAAATTATGAGAGATTGCAGAACAGTCAAGACTTCAAAATGAAATTACCAATTCTTGTTCCTATGATAATGATGTATTAGTAGAGATTAAGAACAAGAGAAGTTTGTAAATAATGAAGGCCTTTAAGTCTAATTTAACAAAACTAGAATAAAACTAGCTAATAAAACTTAAAATACATTAAACAGAACCAAACTAATATGCAATTAACCTCCGAAATACTACAGCTGAACTAAAATGCAATTAATCTCTGAAATACTATAGCTCTATCTCATTCAGTGTTAGTGATATTTTGGAACAATTCATAAGAACAAGACTGGCTGTAACATTCGATGTAAGTGAGCATAAAACATAAAGTTCAGAAAACTGCCTAAATTAGGAACGAAACAGAGCTAAAGTTACTTATCTAAAAAATATGCACAGAGCCTCTCGGGTAGTAGGGGCCCTCTACCACCAGATTAGCACACGAATCTCTTCAAGATTGCTTCAGATCATGTATTAAATTTGTTCTTCTTTCATTAAAGGAAAACGCTTCCAAAAACAGAGTATTACGGTCTTGGACAACTTAACAATAAAACATCAACTAACTAACTATCTCTCGGTTTCCCAAGTTATTCTTATAAGAGAAATACATAACTGCCCTGGAGAAGAAATAGGGATAAGTGTATTTTTCAATTAAAATCAAATTAGAACTCTTGTGGAGGCCTCGTACTTTGCTGAAGACATCTGTAGAGTCCTTGTCCTGGTAGGAATCCACTTCTTAGTTTTGGTTTCCTCCACGTGCATAACCACCTGTAGATTTTTGCTCAGACTTCGTAGAGGGCAAGAAATGATGTAGGAGTGTTGTGGAATTCAACCATATGCATTTTTCCTTTAAGTGACACCTGTAACCTGTGTGAACATGAAGATAGCTGCGGAATAGGCGACTAGCTACAGAATGGCTACATTCTGTAGCTGAGTCTAGTAAAAAATTACTACAACAACAAAACCACGAAAATATAGCAAGTCAGTCATTGTATGCATTCCTAAAGTGACTTTAATCAATCCTATTGATCTTTTAAGCCTATAATTGATAAGGGACAAAAGAAATGAAGTGAAATTTGGTGAAAGGAAAGGACATCTTTGGGGCTCCTTACTATTATTAGAGAAATTGATGTACAATATGGAAAACAAAGGAGAAAACATTGACAGAGAGGGATAACATCACCTTTAACATAGCTCAGGAATCCTGTGAACGTGCTTGTATTACTAATGTCCAGCTCAAAATAGTTACAATGCTCCAGTGCAATGATCTTTGCAACTCAGAGTCTTGATCAAAATCCAACTTAGCAGCCAACCAAACAACAAGCAAGCAACCAACAATAATAATGAACAATACATGCAGTATTTGACTACAAATGAGGAGGTTGCCCTAATTTAGGGTGACATATTTGTATTTACTACAGAGTAAATGATGTTTGACAATTGAGACCATGCAAGGCCCAATGCCAAAATATCTGTGACTGACCTACTATAGTAATAAATTTCTAATTTACTGTTGAGCTAACTTTAAGATATTTTAAACTATTTGCCTTTAAGATTAACATTTTACAATAACTTATAAGTAGCTATTAAAATATCTCTAACCGTAACATTAACTGTAGATGTCTTTCCTTAAAGTGAAATTAGGCAGTAGGTGGCCAGTGTGATTTGGGAAGAAGTAAATGTTGAATGGCCTTGACACCTAGCTCTGTTTTCTTCGTTGATTTATCCTCTAACTTGTCTTTAAACTCTAATTTATCTTTTCCTTAATTATATTCTCTCACTGTTTTATTTGCTTTCACTATCTCAACTCTATATTTTAACTTTAACCTTTGAATGATATTTTTATCCCTTTACCTTTCACTATCACAGTGAATCTTTTAACTGCCACCATTATTTAACTGTGTCTTCATATTTTCCTATATAGTCACTGTGAATTTCACCTTTTTCCTTTACCCTGTTATTTACTGTTAACAAACATTGTTGTCTTTGGAGGATTTGAATGATCCTTATTGATCTTGATCCACTGTTACTTCTGATCTTTATTGCACTCCTAATCCTTTGATAAATAAGGCTTCTGGATCGTCACCCAGGGAACTTATTTCAAACAATTTTTGGAACTTAGAAATGTAAATTATGCATTTTCTTATACATCGATCACCTACACAATTAAAAACAATTTTTTAACTAAAAACTGGATCTCGCAGGGAGGTAATATGGCTTGTAGGTAGTAGGAAAAACTATGGAAAGAGTTCGGAAAATGGAGGTTTTTGGTTTTCCGCATTTAGCGGTGGCTTTCCGGATCTTTAAAGATGTTGCAAGGGTTACATGGTGGCTCGGGGGCTCATTGCAGTGATACGGGGCTTTGAAATATTTGAAAAGGGTCGATGGTTTCGAGTTTATAGCGCGGGAGTGGTTTTGTGGTTTTCACAGGGTGCATTGGCGGTTCGGTGGTATTAGGTGAAGGGATGTGATAAAAAGGAGAGGTGACACGTGGAGATAAGGAGGGGTGCAAAAACCTCCTATTTCACAAGCCCCAAAGGTTTTAAACCTCGGGCGGTTAAAGTTGCGAAAAGGCGCGCAGGTCACCAGATCTAGTGGCAGAGATCGAACGACTGTCGGGTGATGGTCTAGCCGCGGGTCGATTGGACATGTGGGGCCAGCATTTCAAACAGAGTGGTGGGTTTAAATATAGCATGGGGTTTTTATAATGTGGGGCCCAGGGTATATTAAAGCGGAGGCATTTTTAACATAAGGTGGGGGCCAGGGTTACATGAGAGTGGAGGATAAAGGTTTTTAGAGCAAGGGCTAAAACATATAAGGGGTCGGGTATTTTTAAATAAACAGGTTTTTATTTAAAGAGTGGGACTTGAGACAAAAATTTATTTCAAAAAAATGTAAAAAGGGTTTTTACGTTGTTTTAAATGTAGAATAGAGGAAAATGAGTGAAGGGGAAGGGGTTTTAGTGAGAAAAATGGGTTTTTAGGACAGGGAAGAGGGATTTTAAGAAAGGGGCAAGGCTAAATGAGGGGTTTTTAAGGTCAAACCTAGGTTTTTATAACATGAGGGTATTGGAGAAGGAAAAAATGAGAGATAATGGATAGGTAAAATGAAGATAATGAAGGCAGTGAGGTTTCTGAAAATAAATGGTAGTCAAGGAATGTTATTTTCAGCAGACCGTAGAAAATCCATAGTCATCTAGTGATACTGTAGAATACAAGAGACTAACACCATCCTTATGGTGTTGAACTCAAATTCAATTGCAAGCAGAGCTTTCTTTCCATAGACTAAGTCATAAGTAGTTAACCCTGTTGTTGTTTTCGAAGTAGTGTTATAGGCCCAAGTAGCTTCTACCAATCAATCTCCTCAATATTTCTTGTTGTTGCTCACAACCTTGGTCAGGATATTCTCCAAGGCTTTGTTGGTCACTTCCACTTGGCCATTTTCTTGAGGATGGTAGGAAGTGGAAGTCTTATTCTTTATCTTGTGCCTCCTCAGAATATTCTCAATGAGATGAGATGTGAATTTTTCCCCTTGATCAGTGACTACCTCTCTAGGGTATCCAAATTTGTAAAATACATTATCTCTCAGAAATTCTACTACTTTCTCCTCGGTTGCTACCTTCACATCTTTTGTTTTAGCCCACTTTTTCAAGTAGTCAGTGCAGGCTATGATATACTTTTTCTAACCAAATGGTGGATCAATAGGTCCAATGAAGTCCATTCCCCACTTGTAGAATGGCTAAATATCCACATGAGGGTGCAAAGGCATCTCATCCCTATGTGTAGGTTTCCCCATCCTTTGGCACTGGTCACACCTGCTAGTGTATCTACTGGTATCCTAGTGAAGGGTAGGCCAATAGTAACCTGCCTAGAAAACTTTGAAGGTATTCCTTTTTGCAGCAAAGTGGCCTACAAAAGGGATATCATGACATGCAGAGAGGATATCAAAAATGTCTTCTTCACTCACACATATTTTGAGAGTTTGGTTAGGGCCTAGCTTGAAGATATTTCCCCCAATCCATGTGAAAGGGGAAATTTTTCTGATGATCTTGTTTTTCTCCTTGAATGAGAGCTTAGGAGGGAAATTTTCAGAAACCAAGTAGTTAGCTATGTCATAAAACCATGGTGAGAGTTTCGAGATAACGAAGAGATGTTCGTCTAGCAGTTGTTCATCCACCATTCCTTCTTCATCTGCAAATAGAGCTAACCTGGATAAAAAATCTGTAGCAACATTTTGAACCATGGTCAGGGTCCCATAAAGCCAACAAGGATCAAAGAAATATAAAGAGTACATGACTAAGTTCCTGGAGCTATTGAGGTATGTACCATATCTTAAATATGAGAAGGCTAAATTTCAACCATTTTTCAATGGTTTTCCATTAGTATTTAGAGATCGGATCGAGTATGATGAGGCTCGGTTACTTGAGGAAGTTATTGGGAAATTGAAGCACTTCAATGAGCATTTAGAGCATAATAATGAATCTCGGCAAGGATGGAAAGGGAAATATAAAGGTAAAGGTGTATGGAAGCCGAAAATAATAAGGCCTCAGAATGTAGAAGAGAAATAAAATGTGTCACCACAAAAGAAGTTCAATTCAGCTAGATAGGGACATGGGTCATAGTAGCAGCATAGAGGTGATGGTAATTGGAGGTTGGAGTGTTGGATATGTGGTAAGGAGCATGTCAAGAGAGATTATCTGCAGAATCGGGGTGTAAGCCTCATATATATAGTGCAAAAGAGGCAGAGACTGTTGGGGATGTTGGTTAGAGAATTCCTTGTATCTATGCAGCACTGGAGAAGAGGCTGGCAGATCATAAGGAATATATCATTTAAATGGACAGCAAAATTTATGATCAATTTGTTTCTATTTTGATTGAACCTGGATCTAATTATAGTTATGTTATTCCTGACTTGGTGGATAAGTGTGGTTTGAATAAAGAAGTGCATGCAGAGTCTTGGTTAGTGCAGTTAGCTATAGGTACAAAGAAAAGAGTTCATCATTGGGTAAGAGCTTATGCATTTGAATTGAATGGCATGTATACATCAACTCATCAGAATGCATTTCCCTTGGGATCGTGCTCTTGGGTATGGATTGGTTATATCTTCATAGGACCAAGGTGAATTTTTATGACAAAGCCATTTAGTGCTTGAATGACAATGGAGAGAAAAGAATCTTACAGGGTAAGAAGAAAGAAACATCTGTTAGGATGGTCACAACTATGCAGGAAAATTACAGTCGCAGAAAAGTTTGTTTTCTATTTGCAGTGTATATTTCTAGCGACAAAGGTAAGGAAGTTGAGGATGCAAACGTTTTGAGAAGGTACCCAGTTCTATGGCAGTTTAAGAATGTGTTTCTCACAGATATTTCATATTTTCCACCTCACTGAGAAGTATAATTTTCTATTGAGTTAGTTCCAGGAGCAGTGCCAAAATCCAAGGCACATTACAAGATGAGCACACTTGAGTTGGTAGAGATAAAGTTGTAGTTGGAGGAGATGTTTGATACGGGATAATTTAGGCCAAGTGTATCACTATGGGGCACACCGGTATTGTTTGTGAATAATAAGGATGGTACTCTCATATTGTGCATTGACCACAGGAAATTGAACAAAGTGACCATCAAGAACATGTATCCATTGTCAAGGATTGATGACTTATTTGATCAAGTGAAGGGAGAAACGGTGTTATCAAAGATTGATGTGATATCTAAATACCATCAAGTACACATTAAGGAAGAGGACATTTATAAGACAACTTTATGAACCAAGTATGGGAATTATGAGTTTTTTGTAGTTCCATTTGGTTTGAATAATGCTCCAGCTACCTTTATGTGCTTGATGAATAGTGTGTTGTGTCCTTATCTAGACAGGTTTTTTATTTTGTTCATTGATGATATATTGGTTATTCTAAAAATAAAGAAGAGCATGTCGAGCATTTAGAAACATTATTGATATTGTTGAGAGAGCATCAATTGTATGCTAAGCTTAATAAGTTCAATTTATTTTAGACTAAGGTACATTACTTAGGATATGTTTTCTCCAAGGAAGGAATAATGATAGATCAATAAAAGATAATATCCATCATGGAGTGGGAAGCTCCTAGAAATGTGGATGAGGTGAGGTCCTTCATGGGGTCGGCATGTTATTATAGGAGGTTCATTAGAAATTTATCACAAATTTCCTATCCTATTACATATTTGAAAAGGAACGGTAAGAATTTTGAATGGACAAAGGAATGTACAACCAGTTTTGAGCAGTTGAAGAAGTTGTTGACACATTCTCCAGGGTTAAATATCACCAGAAAAAATGTTCATGGTATGTACAGATGCTTTTAAAATAGGACTCGGTGGATTCCTTATGTAGGAAGGACAAGTGGTAGTCTATGAATCAAGAAAACTAAATGAACATGAGCAAAAATATCTGACACGTGATATTGAGTCAGCAGTGATCATTCATGCATTGAAGATGTGGAGGCACTATATTCTTCACATAAGGTTTTTACTAATGAGTGATCATAGTGGGTTGAGATACTTGTTTGACCAATCAAATCTGAATGCCACCCAAGCTATATGGTTGGCCATGATAAGTGAGTTCAACTTTGAAATCAAGTACATCAAGGGAAACGATAATAGGGTTGCAGATGGATACAAGTGAATCATATAATAGCTATGAACTCCTATGAGATGGAATTACAAGATTAGATCTTACAGGAAGTTCAACAATATGGGAGGTATATAGAGCTTATTCACATGTTACAACAAAGTATAGACACAGGTACAATTAGAGGTACATGTACATGTATAGGTACAATTTGTGGTATAGGTGCACATGATGTGGGCTATTGTGTTACAGTAGATGGATTGGCCAGGTGTAGAGATAGGATATATGTGCCATATAGCAGTGAGCTTAAGAAGGTGATCTTGAGGGATTTTCATGTGAAACCATATTCTTGTCACCCAGGCTATCAGAAGACATTGACTACAGTTAAAAAGTTTTATTATTGGCTGAATCTAAAGAAGGATGTCACAGAGTTTGTGGCTAGATGTTTGGATTGTTAGCAAGTAAAGGTAGAGTGTAAATGATATGATCTTAGATATGAAAGAAACATAATACAAATATAACCACAAATACATAGATGTAGTAGAAACAACACTTCATTTCATTAATATCAAAGAACTGAAATATTCTTAGAGACATAATGGAAATAAACTATCTCAGGTGAAGGTAGTTTATCTTCGAGAAGAGATGTGGTAGCTACATGCCTATGAATTGTGTTATAATGAGGCTTGAAGGCTTATTTATTACTGAGAAATGATGGAAAACCCTAAACATCCAAAAACCTAACCCTAGGAGATGAAGTGCCAAAACTATGGGCCTCGTTTGGGTAAATTGCTACATCGACTTCCCGACGTCATAGCTTTGGCATAATATCTCTGTTTGACACAAAAAATACCTCGTTATAAATATCTATCAGAGGAAGACAACTTTCGAGTGGAAAAAATCTATGAAATATGCATGTTTTCCCCAGTTTTCCAAACAAGAAAGTCGTTTAGGGCCTCAAAATGGCTCCGGAAGTTCAAGACCCAATAAACTGCCAAAAATATTAATTTGTGCTATAATTAAGGAAATTGAAACACTGAAAGAGACAATTGTGCAGGTTCAAGTGGAATAAGAGGGTAGCCACCAACATCCACCTGGATCAATCCTGCCCCCTTAGGAAGAAATGGTCCCCATTACATTGAGTGCCTCCACGAGATGGGGAAACTTCTCCTGAACTTGTTCCCTCTTGAGCCATTTGCCTTGGTGCAGGAGTTGGCCAGATTTGACAACCCGATATAGTTGGATATTCTTCTCGCAAGTGTTCTTGATCTGTGTGTCCATAATCCCTTCATTTGTGGCATGTTCCATGTAGTCTTGGTTTAACTCTGTTGGTATGAGTTGTTCTACAATGTTTGATGTGTCTAGTAATGGTTGAAAGTATGGCCAAAGGCAGTCCACATTGAACACTAGGTGAAAGCCAAGGAAATGTGGAAGGTTGAGATTGAAAGCAATGTCCCCTATATCCGGGGTGATGGTGTATGACCCATATTGGAGTGGTCGAAACTTACAGTGGGTTCCACCGAGGCATTCCTTATACAAATGTAGCCAAACTTTTTCGCCCACCTGGAACTTGTGTGGCACCTGATGCTGATCATATCACTGCTTGTACTTAGCATTGAATTTTTCCAATATGTCCTAGAACTGTTGGAAGATTTGCTAGATTCACTCAATGAATTTTTTATCCCTGTCATTTTCAAACTGGACATGGGTTGAAGCTGCCTCAGTAGTTGCAAATGGAATGGCCACATCAATGGGACATAGTGGTTCGAATCCCAATCCCACATGAAAGGGGTTGTCAGCCAATTTGGAGAAATTCACTTTAGTTATGACCCATGTTCAATATCAGGGGTACATAATTAATGAACATGGTGTGCATGGTGTGCATGTGGTCCCAATCAAGATACAATTCAATTGGGATTGGCCAACCCCAACCACTCTAACAGAGCTTCATAGCTTTCTGGGTCTTGCCAATTTCTATTTCAGGTTTGTATTGGTGTTATCTCATATCACTTGGCCTTTAAGTCAAGCGACCAAGGATGGAGCGAAAGAAAATTTCTTTTGGTCTGAATCCCAACAAAAGGCATTTTCCAAGTTGAAGCATCGCCTCTGCTATGCACTAGTCCTCACATTACTAGACCTGCAACAACCATTTGATATCAAGACAGATGCTTCTGAATATGTTATTTGTGCAGTTCTTACTCATTAGGGGCATCCAGTGGCATATCATAGTGATACACTTTCAGACATAGTCCGAAAGTATCCCACCTATGACAAAGAGATCTATTCCATTGTGCAGGCCCGTCGAAAATGGAAGCATTACATACTGATCCAGGTGTATGTTGGTGGTGACCCACCTATTCCACTTGGACCCCCACAAATATCTCTTTCGTTGTTTCAATTTCTTTAATTATAGCACAATTTACTATTTTTGGAAGTTTTTCAGGTCATGAACTTCTAGAGCCATTTTGAGGCCTTAAACGATGTTTTTTGGGAAACCCGAGGGAAAAATGAGGCTTTGACTAATGTTTTCCCCTTGAAATTTTTATTCCTTGGATAGATATTTCTAACGAGGTATTACATACATCAAACGGAGATTATATGCCAAAGTTACGACCTTGGGAAGTTGATGTACCAGTTTACCCAAATGGGGCCCATAGTTTTGGCACTTCATTTCTTAGGGTTAGGTTTTTGGATGTTTAGGGTTTTCAATTATTTCTCAATAATAAATATTCCTTCAAGATTCATTATAGCATAGTTCAGAGGCATGTAGCTGCCACATCTCTTCTCAAAGATAAGATATCAGCATCCAAGCAAGTTTATTTCCATTTTTTTTGAAGCATATTTCAGTTCATTGATATTAAGGAAATGAAGTCTTATTTGTGTTGCATATTTTTATTTATGGTTATATTTGTATTATATTATGTTCCTTTATAATTTTGGATCAATGGTATCATAGGGGTCTTCTCTTTCTCTATTTTTCTTTGCATGTCCCCAAGGAGGTCAGGGTATAAGGAGTTAGGGGTCGAACTAGTTGAACCTTTGCAAGATCAACCTCACAAACCCTGACGACATCCCATGGAAGAAGAGGGAGCAGGAGATCCTTTCAAAATAATTCTCAAATAATCCCTCGGGTGACAAAGGAACGTGATGATGGAAACTTTTCCTAGATCCTTTGGTGGATGCCCACAAGCGACACATCTTCGTCTCGTAGTCACTCTAGAGGCACCACTTCCTTCAAGGTACAATTAAACTTTGACATTCCCATATTTGAAGGCTAGATAGATGCAAACATCATAGATATATGTTTAAATCTATTGGAAGGATATTTTTTAGTTCATGATTTTTCCAATAGGGAAACTATTACTTTTGCACTCCTCAAAGTCGGCCCCAATTTCAAGGAATGGTGGGAAACCTACTGCGAATAGAAGGATGAGAGATAAGCCTCACTGTTTTCATTAGAACCCACTTGGAACTATTTGTGAGATTCCATCAAGGAGCAATATTACCCACTAGGGAGCTATGATTATAAGTACATACAATGGAGTACGTTGCGGAAAAAAAGGGTTCAAGATATGCATGACTTAAAAATTTTATTCATAACCTTGTGCAAAAATTTGGGTATCAAATATTGGGAGAAAAATCTAGTGCTTAATTACCACATTTGTTTGCACAGATAAATTCAAGAGGAATTTATTTCCTCATGATCTCACTTGGTGCAACATATCGATATGCTACCAATATCGAGCACAATTTTAAACATAAGAAGTGAGAATTTGGATCTGCGAAAATGAAGCAAGGGAAAGACGCTCCCAAACCATGGAAAAAAGGAAAAATCCAAGGCGGGGAAACCCAGGACAACCCACCAAAGCCCCAATAAAATAACAACACCACGAAGACAAAGAAGGACACAAGAAAGTGGTGTGAGTTCCATAAAACCCCACTCACAACACAAGTGAGTTTCAGGCCAAGCAGTCACTTGTGGTTGAGGTAAAGGATTATGAATCATATGCATGCGCCAACTCTGAGTCAGAACATGGAACCCAGTGCCACCATTTCCACCATCAAGATCCAGAAGGATGAGCCTCAATATCCAGAGGAGGGGGAATGCCTCTTCCACTCCTAGATGTGGGTGAAGGTTTCTCTGCTGCAGTTCATTGTCGATGGAAAAATCCAAATGAACCTCATTTCAATAGGGGTTGTGATGCGTCTGGGCCTACTGACCACAACGCACCTAAAATGGTACACCATCGAGTGGCTTCACCAAGGATGAGATCTATGCTTTAGCCAACTATGTCGTCTTCCCTACAACATCAAGCCCTTCACAGATGAAGCACTATGTGAATTTCCTCCTCTTGAAGTATGTTATGTATTATTAGGCCAAAAATACTTGTGGAAGTGACATGTTGTGTATAATTTTAGGCCTTGCACTATTATTATTACATTGGGAAATACATTGTACAAGATACTGTAGGTAGCACCCCTTACCGCCATCTCTTTGATCACTACGAAGCAATGCAATAAGCTCATTTTCCAAACCAAGAAATTTGTTTTCCTTATGATTGATCCTTAAGGAAAGAAGAATATTGTGGCCATGACCTCCAGACAAGGCTCCTTCATACGACAACATCATATGGAAAGGGTTTTGGAGGAGTACAGGGACATATTCACCTCACCCACAGGGGTACCTCTACACTATCGGGTCATGCACCCCATTGATCTGACCCCAAGTGCATCGCTTCTCAATGGATTGATCTATCAACACTCTGTTCTAGAGAAATATGAAACACTGAAAGAGATAATGGTGGAGGTCCAAGTGGAATAGGTAGGTGGCCACCTACATACACCTAGATCATTCAACATCCAAGTGGATTTCTAAAACCGATTGTGATTCCAGAGTGGAAATGGAAAGTCATTTCCATGAATTTCTTTACAGGTTTTCTGAGGACATCTAGACAACATGATTCCATCATGGTTGTTGTGGACAGGTTGACTAAGGTTAAGCACTTTATTCTGGTGAAGACTATGTATTCATCTACTGACCTGGCACATGTGTTCATCATAGATGTGGCCAGATTGTATGGTGTTCCAAAGAATATTGTGTCAGATAGGGATGAAAAGTTCATTTCCAATTTTTGGAAGGAGTTGTTTGCATTTTTAGGTACAGATTTGGCATTCATTAAAATTTATCATCCACAGACAGGTGTACAGACTCAGAGGGTGAATAGAATATTAGAGAACATATTGAGTATGTATGTGATGCATCAACAATGAAAGTGGGAAGAGTATCTTCCACTACTATATTTTTCTTACAAAAATGATTATCATGAATCTTTGAGGATGATTCTGTTTGAGGGATTGTATGGGTGGAGTTGTAATACTCTCCTCAGTTGGATTGATCTAGTGAACAGGGTATTGATTAGACTAGACATGTTAGTAGAAATGGAACAAGAAATGTAGGTAATCAAGAAGAATCTGAAAGTAGCATAAGATAGGAAGAAACTTTATGCAGATCAAAACATTTTTTTTAAGGAGTTTCAGGTTGGGGAACAGGTGTACTTACGCATCAACCCCAAGAAGATCTCCTTGCGGATTGGATCATGTGAGAAGCTAGAACCTCGGTTTCATGGACCTTTCAATATTCTTGAGAGGATTTCGCAATTATCCAATCACCTTTCACTACCTCCAACAATGAAATTCCATGATGTTTTCCATGTTTCAATGCTTAAGAAGTATGTTAAATATGTTGATCATGTGATTGACTGTTATGTATTGTAGGTGGAACCATATCGAGAATTCTAGTCGGAACCTCCCCATATATTACAGAGAAAGGTGCTCATGCTTTGAAACTGAGTAATAAAATATGTTAAAGGACAGTGGAATAACTTTCGGCCTGATGAAGCTACATGGGAGATGGAAAATTAGATGCGGGATATGTATCTTTCATTGTTTTCCGATTGAGGAAAAGTAGTTTTGATATATGTTTGGAATATGTTTTGGTGCAATGTTTTGGTATGTGTACATATGTATATGGATGTAAATACCACTATGAGATATGTTATAAAGAGTTGATAAGAGGTATGGGTGTCATGTTATTATAGTTTTCATGTTGGTTTTCTTTTCATCAAGGTGATCATTGTAAATAATACATTGAGCTAAGTTATAAAGCTCCAAGGGAACTATGTTTGATTTTCAACGGTTTTTCTAAGGTATAGTTGTGATTGAACATCGAGGATAGTGTTCCCCATGTTAGATTCCTATAATTTAGAGTATCACAAGGTAACTGTGTATGTCTTATTTTAAAATTTTCATATTTTACATATATTTCAATATTCAAATATATTTTCAAGGAATAGAAAAAGAAACAAAAACATAAAAAACAAAAGAGCGTGTTAAAAAAAAAGGAAAAATAAATCCCCACACAAAAGAAAAATAAATATTTCTGAAAGTGTTGCAAATCAAAATGCCACTACTATTGAAGAAAGTTTGTGCAATCATACAGTTTAAACATGGTTGTACAATTTTGAATTTTCTGCTAATATGTTAGAAATGAAGATTTTCCAAACCATTTAATCTTGGCTTATCAGTAAATAGATAGAAAATGACATTGGTTCAACATCTTAATCTCAAACAATAGGAGAAATAAGGGATATGTGATAGGTTATAAATTCAAAGGAAAAATGATTCCCGTGTTTGCAAGTCTAAATTCACCCTAAAAAGACGAAAAATGGATAGACTTGTAGTTTGGGTAGGTAGATCTGTTGGAAAATGAAAGGGAAACAACGTAAGGTTCACTTTGTAAATAAGCGGTCTGAAAAACTGCTTCACTACTTTCCTATAATAACAGAGGAAGAAATCAAAGTGAAAGCAATAAATTTTTACTCTAAAGGTCCAAAATGGGTATGTTTATAGAAATTTGGGACCTTATGTTATAATTTTTACCCCTAGGCCCCGACCACATGTACTCCTTTTCTACCTCGCCCCTTGCATTTTTCCTTATCCTAAGTTTCACTTACTCCCCGATGCTCATGGCTTGACCTCACCGTCACATCACCTATATCGTCAAGCCCCATGTCACCCGTCCCCACCTATGCTAACACACCCCATAGCTTCCCTCATCTCCACGTGCTCACCATACATCTGACAGTCCAAATCTTATTATGGGCCCCCCTCACCCTCCGAACGTTAACAACAGTAGCGGGGGGGTGGGGGGTTCTAAAATGGGTGGTAACTAATACCCCCCAACCCACTATGTGTCATGCACCATGGTTGTTCGCACCCCCACCCCCTAGTCGATACAACTTATTGGCTACCCCCCCCTCCGATCACGGTTTTCTTCCTCCATGCAAAACCACCTCCCCGTTGAAACATTGGATTGTTCATTACCCACTCCCACCACCTCCACGTTGACCTGTCCCCCATCCAATCACGCCCATTCCCACAAAGGTGGTTGTTCCACCATGAATGATCGGGTCATTGTCCAATGGACCCGCGCTATCCCAATGTCCCACCAATCACCAAGTTAAAAGAAAAATTCATAACTGCTATAGAGTTTTACTGTGTTATTTCGCTTGGAAATTTGCAAAGATCAAATTCGCTGAAGATTTGCAGGAAAATATCACAAGTTGGAATAACTGTTGCACCAAAAGCATCAACTACTCTCGACCATCCTAGTCACAAATTGTGCAGTCAAAGCACTTTGATCATGGTCCTGTCTTTTCTTTTCCCCTCCCCAATATCAAATTTTCTTCTCTCTGCTCCCTTTTCCGTATATCCCTTTCTCCATTACAGATTGCAAACAAAATACAAAAGGAGTGACCATGCCTCCTAAGAAGGACCAGGAACCATTCAACCACATGGTATACCCACAACTGTACTTAGACCATACAGCCTTGGCAGACCGAGACTACAAAATCCACGAGACAGAGTCATACTTCAACTTGTTCGATGTTTATTGCAGGCTCGAGGAAATATTTCTCAATGAAGTTGATGATATCAGCCTATGGGAGACCCAATTGCCTCTGTATATTTTCCCCATGACTCACAGTTGCCCTGAATTCATCAGAAAACGTCATGCCTGATATGATAGAAATTAGAGGACCATAGTCACCCCAACAGGAGAAATCTTGTTCACCATCAATACCCAGTCTATTCAGAAAATGATGCAGGCCCCTACACCTGAAAAATCAATCCCCTTTTCTTATTAATCACTTAGGGAAATCTACAGGAGGATTTATTTTTCCAGTTGAGCCAAAACTCTACAACTTTTCATGGAAACCGATGCACCAATGCCTGTCAAAAACCCACCTTATCCTACCTCTATTTTTTCTGAAAGAACCACATAAATTGTCACTGTCTTATCCTATCTATTAGGCTACCATTATTATCAGTGGATTGATGAAGCTATTATAGGATTTTTTCCACTCTCTCATCTCAAGCTAAGCCCTCCATCATGTTTAATTTTTCCCAGTTTCTAGCAGATGCCATACATGAACAATTCTTAAGGTTTCACACAGAGGAGGTTTTGAAATACACCTCTGTGTTAGTATATATGTTTTTTTATTTATAGTCCAATAGGTTTCAATTCCGGATCGCCAAGGTGAATGAAGATGTAGAGCCCCAACCCATCATCTTCTAGACCACCGCGTTGTTTAAAGAACATAAGAACTACACATATAAGGACTTTGTAGATTTGTTTGTGCACCTAGCCATCAGCACACTTAGCATTAAAATAGAGTCTAGGATAAGTGAAGAGATTAGGAATACCATGCAACTGATAAAGCAGGTGAAGACAACAGATTGGTACTTGTAACAAAATTATACAGAAATCCGATTTTAGGGGAATTTTGAGCTCTAAAATGGGCCTCCTAAGAAAATGTACAACCAAAATAAACTTTATAAGAACTAATAGGATTCAAGATGATGATGTAAACCATGGGGGATGATTCACCATTTTTGGAGTAAAAAAGTAAAAATATTAAAAAATAATAAAATATTAAAACTACTTTTTCAAATCATATTTTCAATTTATCTCCCTATGTTTTTACTCAAATTTCAAGCAGGATTACTCGTTGGATCCAAAATATAATTCCTCATCCAAGGAGTACCCATGTTGCATACTTTCGATGGACTCTACTACACTAAAAATGATAAATAAATGAAAAACATGATTGCAATCATGTTTTTCATGTATTTCTCATTTTTTCGTGTAGCAAGGTCCATCAAAAGTATGCAACATGGGTACTCCTTGGATGAGGAATCAAATTCTGCATCCAACGAGTTTTTCCTCTCGAAATTTGAATAAACCCATAGGGAGATAAGTTGAAAATACGAGTTGAAAAAATAGTTTTTCTTTTTCCCTCCAAAATTTAATGAATTAATCAAGTTTGATTTTATTATTTCCACTATTATTTTATAGTTTCCTTAGGAGGCCCATTTTAGACCTCAAAAATCCTCTAATGAGTTGGGCCTTTCATCTACAACATCAAAGTAGTAGGAGAAGAGACAGATAAAATACTGAAGGGAATGGGTTTTAGTCATAGTTCTACCTAGTCCTATGACCCTGCAGGGATTATATCCAAGAAAAGGGTGGAAAAAATATCCACACCTTATGTTCATACACATAGACCTTCCATTGAGTAGTATTCCAACCAAACAGAGTGGGTGGCCAACACCCTCCAAGAAGAAGAGGAGAAAGTAATCTCCACTTCATGTATTTAGACTCCAACACCACAAGAAAGGAGAAATGTAGAAGAAAAATAAGACAAAGGGAAAGAACCAGAGAAGGAGATAGGGATCAAGAGGCCTAGAGAGGATCAGTCACCTTCGATGACTAATACCTCTAGCAAATATTTCAAGTTGAAATATAGGAAAAGGGCCCGAATTCATATGGAGATTGATCAGGAAGATGAATTAGGACAAAAAACAATGATTCACATCATGGGCACTCCCAAGTCCTCATCAATAGGTGGAGAGACAATGTCCTCACCTACATGATCAGCCATAGTATCTGCTCAGCAACAAGGTCTACAAGCATATGCTTCTAGGATTTCTATAGAAGGACAAGAGAAGTCTTCCTTTGAGACATTCAAAGAGATAAAGATGAGGAATGAAGTGTTGAAGACCAATACCTACAACCAATTATGGAAGCAGACTTCAATCTCACAATGCAGGCTACTGTCTTCTTTTGACACTGAAAAGGGGAGGATGCAGATGGCATTCCTATAAGCCTTAGTCCCATGGCCTCAAGGAGTAGGGGATTATAAGAAAGCATCATTTGAGTTTAGTGCTAAGGACATCCATCCAATTGACGAGATGGAATTACATAAGAAGACCAATGAGATGGTAGCCTCTACATTGAAAAGTACTGCTATGAGCTTGTCCAAACTACAGGTGTCTTTATCCAGCACCCAATCACAGCTCAAGATGGAGAGGGTATCTTCTATGGCTAAAGTCTCCAGGATCAATACTTTGGAAGACATAATGGTGAAACTTGGGCATGACCCAAACAATATTAAGGTTGTGGAAGAATTGATAAAGAAAAAGAATGCTGACATAGTAGCCCTCAGGAAACAGCTAAAGATCCCAGTGACAAAAGACCCCTTGGCTAAGGGCATTGTGGAATATGAGGCACAGAAGGCAGAATTGATGAAGCTATTCATTGAACAATCTGCGCAAATCAAACAAATGGAGACTGAGATGGAGAAATTACTGAAGGAAAAAGAAGAAGCAGCCCAAGGGACACTCATCCCTTTAGAATTTATCCCCATCTCATCCATTCCATCAATTTTTGGAGCATCTAGTGGGGCAGATCAGTTGTCCAAAGCAATGGAGAGCATGACCCTACAAACATAGGAGATCAAGAAATTGGAAGCAAAAATTGGCATCTTAAGGGATCAAAAGAATAGATCAAAGACTTTCCATGAGATAGCCAAAAAACAGATAGAAAGGTTGGAGAAGGCAGAAAAGGATTTCTCTGTCAGCAGCATATTGGGTCAAATGAAACTTATAGTTTTTGGAAGAATCATAGAGACAGTGGATGGAATGTGGCATTCCATCCACATTACTTTTGAACAGCAGGAGCTACTTGACAGATGTAAGGTGGATATCGAGAAAGCCAATCAGGAGTTGGGAAATATGCCAACAATAGCCCCCAAGATCATAAAATTTCTAAACTCAAAAACTAGTTTTGAGCTAGAAGATCTTGATGTACAGGATAGGACAAAAACCATCCTAGAGGTAAGAAAAGTCCTCACTAGAAGGAATTTAGTGAGGCAATTGGAAGAGAAATGCCATGAATTGGACTTAGCCATTGGCAGATTCCTAAACCAGATTGAGCCCCTGAGGGCCAAAGGGCTACCCTCACTATATGTGATAAAAAATAAGCTAGTCCAAAAGGGAAATTACATGACCAAACTTAGAGAAGTGGCTAAAGATACTGATAAGTTTGCCAACATTAAAGGAAACATGACCAGGAAATTTTTTCTGGATCTCCTGAGCAATGATATATTCATTCAACATGATCTGAAGCATGTCCTCCTCACCAGGCCCACTTTTAGCAAATATATAGAGGTGGATGAAGTGTAAAAACAAGTCTTAGGTATAAGGATTCCATGATTTCTAGAAGATTGTTCTTTCTTTCATCTTACTTTACCTCATTTTCCTTTGTCCATTGTTATCCTAGACCCAATCGATCAATGAATTTAGTTAAAATTACTTTTAGAATGATTAACATAACTGACTTGCTAAGTTTTGTGATTTTTGTCATTGTAATGCATTTTGATCGGAACTAGCTGCAGAATGCAGACATTCCATAGCTAACCGGAAATTCTGCAGCTGTCTTCACGTTTGGGTATGTTCCAGGTGGCCTCTCAAGAAAAACCGCATATGGGTATATTCCACGTCATGTCTACATTGTTCGTTGCTCACCATGAAGGAAGAAACGAATTCTGGATATGGTTTTGGTATGTGGGAACACATTTAAGAAGGCAGACTTTTAATAGGACTGTCTTAGTCCAGATGTCCTTTTCCTTTTTACGCAGCCACTTCAAGAGTCCTAATGTGATTTCGATAAGGAAAGACAATGATCCTGGAATTGTTGCAAGTCTTGTTATGTAAATTTGTTATAAAAACACTTGGGAAACCGAGAGCTAGGCTAGATTTTGTTCCAGATTTTGCTTAGATTCTGTGCTACATTTCTGAAGACGCAGATTGCTCTGTTCAAGTTATTTCTCCTTTAATGAAGCAGACAGTATTGTTTTGAAAGCGTTGATTTGATTTGGAGTTAGATTCCGTCTGGTGGTAGAGGGCCCCTGCCTCCTGCACGGATTTATTTGCGCAATTTAGATAAGTATCTTAGCTGCCTTTACGTTTTTGAAGTTGAATTCGTAGTTGTTTTCATTAGCTACTATAGTTATACTCGTTCTAAAAACTCTTCCAAAAGAAGAAGCTCTTCCAAAATATTATGATCATGAATGGGAAATGGCTATAGTATTGTAGGATTTAATTGTAATCTCTTTTGTTCACCATCACAGTTATACTTATGCTAAGCACTCTTCCAAAAGAAGAAACTCTTCCAAAAAATCCTTATAATGTCTTAAGCATGATTGTGATCTTGAACGTTTCAGTTGTGTGTTTTCACTAAGTACCATAGCTGTTCTTGCTCTTAAAATGCTCTTCCAAAATATCATAATGATGGGTAGGAGATAGCTATGATATCTTAGTTTTTCATTGCTTTCAGTCTTTATGTTTGCATTTGCATTGAATTGTACAGTTAGGATTGTTCTAAGAAACTCTTCCAAAATACCAATCATGATGGACAAACAGACTGTATAATTCCATAGAATAATGCATGGTAGTCTAGTTAGGATACTCCGGAGTTTAATTGCACTTAACTCATGCTCAGTTATTTTGTTTTAAGTTTGATAATGAATTGTTAGTTCAACACTGTTTTAGATTAGTGACATCTTAAGTTCAGTTTTAGCTTAACTCATTGCATTTGCACTCCACATTCAGTTGTCATTCACTGCATATTAGACTACTTCAGTTGTTAAACTTAACAAAATAGCCTTCATTATTTACAAACCTCTTCTTGTTCTGAAATCTATAATTGATTCATAACCACATGAACAGAAGACAATATCATTTTAAGGCCTGAAGTACTTCTGCAACTTCCTTATCATCTCACAAACAAACATTTCCTCAAAAGACTATTTCAAAAATCTATAACCTTTGAGTGAAGTGTAGTGCTATCAAACTAAGTTGCAGAATAGAGTTAGGAACTAGTCTTAAAGTAGAGATCTTATGATGGTACCAATGTTTTACTCCAAATATGCTTCAACAAATCTCTAATCATGGATAACATGTTGCATCATTATAAGTTAGTTGTGTAACTGTCAGGAGAATTTGCATGCTTAGCTGACCATGTCTCAAGCTCTCTCTCAAACACCTTTGATGAAAGAATTTGACAAATTGAGTTTATGTTTTGAATCATTTGCTTAAAAGTCATTATCAAGCTTTGTTTTTTCTTAGTCATAGTTTGGATTTGATTCTGTTTCAATATATGCAATTGCATTTGTCATTTTTCATCAACCAACTAGGCTTCACTCTATTTTTAATCATTAGTTTCCTTCCACTAGCTTTCTATTCATTTTCCTTGTGAACATAAAACTACCAAAAGACCAAAAACATCATAAATCATCACAAAAGACCAAAAACATCATAAAACACTACACACAACGCATTAAGAAACAAACACCTAGGTACATACAGTACACTTCACTTCAGCAGTTTACCAACCCTGGTTGACAATTAAATGAGCTCAATTTAGGAGACTAGATTGAGACCAAACATTTTGGCGCCATTGCCGGGGAATTGAAAACTAGGTAACCTTTGTTTCTTAGTATCCAAAAACAATTATATGCATAGGGAGAGAGAGATTCAAGGGGAAGATTTATAAGCAGCAGAGGCAGAAGTTTGATTTCTAGAACACCACTTGTTTCATCTAGATCCAGAGCTAGTACACCTTCAACTCATACCCATATTCCATCCTCTCCTGATCCTGGACTTCTAGAAGATCTAAGGTCAACTATTCCATTAGAGAAACCTTCCACTTCATCCATTGAACCTACCATAGAAGAAGATCTAAAAACTCCTGTTAGGGACACAAACCTTTCCACTTCCACAGGAGAGTCAACTATGGTAGAAGAAGGAGGAGGAGGAATCTTCAATGGAGAACACACACTATTTGGAGGTAGAGGTAGAGGTAGAGGAGAAGGAGTTAGAGGTGCAGATGGAGGAAGAGGTAGAATAGGAAGCTCTTTTGGGTTCCCTATAATTGATGAAGAAACCAATACAACCATGAAAAACATTTCACCCTCTGTCCTTCCAAACTTCTATGGACTTAAAACTGAAGATCCTGAAGCCTTCTTATTCGAATTTGAAGTGCTATGTAGAACTTATGACTACTTACAAGATGCTCAAAAACTGAAATTATTTCCTTCAACTTTGAAAGGAGCAGCATTGAAGTGGTTTATGAGTCTGATCAACAGTTCTATTAGAACATGGGAAGACATGAAACAAGAATTTCTAGAGAGGTATTTGGATTATTTTATTTTGGTTAATCATAAGGAAGAAGTGTTCAAGATGTTACAAAAAGAAGATGAAAATTTGGAAGATTTGTTGGAGAGATTTAATTACAACATCAAAAGGGAAAAAATGGAAAACCTAGATCAAGACACCTTAAAAGCTCTTTTATTGAAAACAATTAGGGATGAATGGTTGGATATCCTTAACATGATGGGAAAAGGAGATATATCACAACTCACATTACCTGAAATATCTGAGTTATGTATCAACCTTTCAAGAGGGAAATCTAAAACTGTCAAAGGTCCAAGAGATCCCGCTCTTGCAAGGGCAAGTAAGTCTTCTTCTGGGACAGTAAGTAGATCAGAAATAGGACACATGCTTGATGATTTTAAATATGACATATTAGGGAGTCTTAGTGAACAAATAGACACCCTTAAGATACAAAACAAGCAAAAGGCTGAATCTGATGCCTTGGCAATATTTTGTCCCAAATGTAGAAAGAAACATGCCTTGAGAGAGTGTCCTTTGGATGTAAAAGTTGTAGAAACCCGTGTCATTTGTTCTGAAAAACATGAGACCAAGAATTTTCCTTCTCTTCCGGGTCTCAAAGCTGTCTTTCAGGAGGAAACTCCTACAGATTCCACAGAGTCTCTCAATTTTGTATCTAGAAGACCTTGGCAGGGACCTCAAACATAAGGATTCCATGATCAAATGTATAATCAACCTCCACCTTGGAATTCTTGGCAGCAACCTTGGCCCCAATTTCAAAATCAATCTCAATCTTGGGCACAAGGAACACAAAGTCCCTATGGAAGATATTCTCCATACTATCAGTATCCACCATCCTATCCATCATACCCACATTTTTATCCTCAAAATCCTCAACAAAAGTTTCCTCAAAATCTTCAACAAAATCCTCAACAACATCATCAGAACCAACCACATCAAAATCAACCACTTTCATTACCATTCCCTCAAAAATAAAATCAATTGCCTGCTCAACCCATACCAAACCCCAATAATAAAAATCCTCAGAACACATACATGATAGAAGGCCAATAATTTCCAACTTATTTAATTACTCCTCTAGACCTTAGCAATGTTCAACTTAGGTCTGGAAGGATACTTGAAAAGAGGAAGCCTTCTGTGATCATACAAGAACAAGATAACTCTGAGGAAGACTCTCTACGGGTGAATAAAAGTCTTGAGGAAGACACATCCTTTCAAGACCCAAACACTGAAAAATTAAAACAAAAAGATCCAATAAATTCAACTCCTGTATTATAGCAACCATCTACATCTACTTCTATACCTCCCTTTCCGGAAAGATTACAAATTGATAGAGGTGTAGAAAAACAAATCATGGTGCCTAATTATGATTTCCTGGATGAGCTGAGAAATTTTTGCATTAAAATTCCATTATTACAAGCCATCAAGGAAATTCCAATTTTAGCCAAAACAATAAAGGAGTTGAGTATGAAGACAACAAGAAAAAGAATAAGAGAAACAAAGAAAATACAACTGGCAGGACACATAGCAGACATTATGATGGGCAAGATTTCTATTCCAAAGTATCTTGACCCAGGAAATCCAGTTGTCAAAATTCACATCAATGGAATTGAAATCCAGAACACACTCATTGACTTAGGAGCAGCAATCAATATCATGAGTAGACAAATCATGGATAAACTAAAACTTCCTAATCTTCTCTTTACACCCACACTATTACAATTAGCAGATAGATCTGTGATCAAACCAGATGGGGTAATAGAAGACATTCCAGTGTCCCTAGATTCTTGGGAGTACCCTGTGGATTTCATGATCCTAACTCCTAAGAATAATCTAGGAGGCCATCCTGTTATATTAGGAAGACCTTGGTTGGCTACAACTGATGCTTTTATTAGTTGTAGATCCGATGATATGTACATCTCTGATGGTAGTTCAACTAAGAAGTTCACTTTATATCCTCCATCTAGGACAATTACAGATCTAGATGACACTCAATGGATAGAGGATGAGGAAGATTTACAACCTCTCTTCACAATTTCAGAAATTAGTGAAGATAATCAAATTCTGAATAATCTAGAAAAATTTGAATCCTCTCCAGAACATAAACATGAATCGTTTCAAGAGGGATCCAATATTGAGTTTTTGTCATCAAGGCAGATGTCTCTTCAATCTATGGACAAATTTGGCAGCTCTATAAGTGAGATTTTTCCAGGCAAAACTTTGAACATAAACAAGAACCTAGAAAAATCTCAACAAGAAGAGTTAGTCAAAGTATTACAGAGACATTATTCTGCATATGCATGGGAATACACTAACATGAAAGGGATAAGTCCCAAGAATTGCACTCATCACATCTATATAGAGGAAAATTGCAAACCAATCAGACAACCTCAAAGACGGATGAATCCAAATCTTAGGGAAATTGTTAAAGAAGAATTGCAAAAATTGTTAAATGTCAATTTCATCTATCCTATTTCAGATATTCAGTGGGTTTCTCCTTTGGTAATTGTGCCAAAGAAAAATGGAAAATGGAGGGTATGTGTTGACTACCGAGAACTAAACAAAGCTACTCTTAAAGACCATTTTTCCTTACCTTTCATAGATCAAGTGTTAGATACATTAGCTGGAAAAAAGTAATTCTCATTCTTAGATGGGTTTAATGGTTACAATCAAATCCAAGTAGCACTTGAAGATCAAGACAAAACCACATTTACCTGTCCTTGGGGTACCTATGCTTACCGAGTATTGCCATTTGGATTATGCAATGCACCTACAACATTCCAAAGGGCAGTATTAGGAATTTTTTCAGATCTAATACATGATTGTGTAGAGGTGTACATGGATGATTTCACAGTTTATGGAAACTCATTTGAAGAAGCTTTAGAGAACTTGGAAAAATTTTTAAAGAGATGTCAGGAAGCAAATCTTTCACTTAGTCATGAAAAATGTTTTATGATGTTTACTGAAGGTATTTTTTTAGGGCATCACATTTCAGGGGATGGGATTAGAGTTGATGAGTCTAAAGTTGAAGTCATATCTAACTTATCCATTCCAAGTTGTCAAAGAGATGTTAGAAGTTTTCTAGGATTTACAGGATATTATCGGAGATTTATAGAAAACTTCACCAAAATAGCATCTCCACTCTTCAAATTACTTACCAAAGATTGTGAATTCAAATGGACTTCTGATTGCCAGTTAGCTTTTGAAACCCTGAAAACCAAAATTTCTGAAGCACCTATATTAAGGGGACCTAACTCGAAGTTACCTTTTCATATCTCCACAGATGCCTCCGATACAGCTCTAGGAGCAGTATTGGGGCAGAAAGACTTGATTCCTTATGCCATCTATTATACCAGTAAAAATTTGACTCCTGCAGAGTTAAACTATACTGTAACTGAAAAAGAGTTTTTAGCTGTTGTTCATGCCATAAACAAATTTAGACACTATATAACAGGCTATGAAACTTTTGTTCACACTGATCATTCTACAATTAGATATTTAATGAACAAATCAATCACTAATGGCAGAGTTATAAGATGGTTATTGCTCTTACAAGAATTCAACATCACCATTCTAGATAGGCCTGGAAAACAAAACACAGTAGCTGATTTCCTATCTAGACTTCAAAATATCAAAGATGACACTCCGGTTGAAAATCAATTTCCTGATGAATATCTTTTTGCAATTTCTACTCAAACTCCATGGTTTGCTGATATTGCTAATTATTTAGTTTCAGGAAAATTTCCTTCAATAATGAATGCAAGGGATAAAAGAAAAATCATTAATGATAGTGCAAAATATTCATGGGTTGCTAATGAGTTGTACAAGACAGGTCCAAATTTAATCATTAGAAGGTGTGTTCGTGAAGATGAGATGCCTGAGATTCTTAAAGCATGTCATGATGAACCTTGTGGCAGACACTTTGCTGATAAGAGGACAGCCTATAAGATTCTTAATTTAGGATATTATTGGCCATCCTTGTTCAAATATGCTAAAGAATATGTCAAAAGGTTTGACAGTTGGCAAAGAGTAGGGAAACCTTCTCCTTCAGGTGAGATGCCATTACAAACTCAGGTACATATTGAACCTTTTGAAAAATGGGCTTTGGATTTTGTAGGACCTATTAGTCCTCCATCAAGACAGAAAAGGTATATATTAGTTTGCACTGATTATGTTACTAAATGGGTAGAAGCCAAGCCATTACTTGTTGCTAATGGATCATCTGTAGTTACTTTTCTTTTTGAGGATATTTTTACTCGTTTTGGTGTCCCAAGGGAAATTGTTACAGATCAAGGAGCTCAATTTACATCACGGCTAGTGGAGCAAATGATGGAGAAGTACAAAATCAGACATAGAACATCTACTCCTTATCATCCACAAGCAAATGGTCAAGTGGAATCCACTAATAAGGTCATTGAAGGAATCCTAACAAAGACTGTTCATTTACATAGAAGAGATTGGGTAGATAGGCTTCCCGAAGCCTTGTGGGCCTATAGAACTACATGGAGAAACACAACAGGCCATACTCCTTATGAGCTTGTTTATGGAAAGCAAGTTTTGTTTCCTATAGAGTTCCAAATTCAAACATTCAAGATGGCAGTTCAGCTAGGACTTGATCTAACGGAGGCACAAAAGCATAGACTGGAGCACATTAATGAATTGGATGAGATCAGACAAGATGCAGTTCAGAAAACAAGTCTAGTCCAACAGCAAAGGGCTAGATGGCATGACAAGTACATCAAAGAGAAGAAATTTAAAGAGGGTGATTGGGCTCTCTTGTTTGATTCCAAATTCAAGGATTTTCAAGGGAAATTTCAGACACATTGGCTTGGGCCATATGAAATTGTTCGAATTTTTGATAATGGGGCAGTAAAAATCAGAACTATAGATGAAGAAGAGGTCACTTTTCTTGTGAATGGTCATAGATTGAAGCTATATCACAAACCACTCTCAAGAGAATAATTTGTCAAGAAGTTCCAAGAAAGTAGTGATGTGAAGTTAATGAAGAAGAATCTCTCTTCTTCATCAACTTGATTAAATTTTCTGAAGAATTTTTCTTTGAAAAAAAATAAAAATAAATAAATAAAATAATAAAGGTATAAACATGAAAACCAATCATTGATTGGCATGTTTATACAGAAAATATAGGGTGAAAATCAGAGTCTCTCTGACACTCTAACTTTTCCATTTTGTTTTTACAAACAGCTGTTACAAAATCATAAGTTCAGATCCATAGTGCTTATGATCCATCTCATTTCATTTCATTCCATTCACTTATCCATCCATACTCCATTTCATTCATTCATTCATACTCTACTTCATTCCATATTTCATTCATCTCATTCCATACTCCATCCACCTCATTTCTCATGTCAAAATTTAAAGTCTGATGTCTTACTGCAAATGAATAATACATGTCATGGATTGCAGGGCAGTTCTTATGTTCTTTCACTCCATTTCATAAACTAAATCCATTCCATTTCATCATCCACTTCATACATATCATGTCTCATCATCCATCTTCATTCATGCCATATAACATTTCACTTATATTCCAAAAACACTCCATTCCATGATTAAAATACTCTACAGGTACATTCTGCAGCTTAACAGACATTCTACAGCTGATCAGCCTTTCCGCAGCCAGACAGTCATTCCGCAGCTACAAATCCTGAAGGCATTAGTCAGCAGACATTAGAATTGCAACAAAATGATCCAGTGTATCCATGAATAAGAAGAATCAAGAAGGATCATGAAGACTCTTCCAAAGGAGAACAAAGAAGACAAAGACTACAAAAAAATCAAATGAAAAGCAGAGGTAACAAGTTTGGATTATAATGGCATTTCATAAAGTTTAGCATAGTTTTAGTTATGAATTGTTCGAAAAGGTTGTTTTAATTATTTTTATTGATCATGACCAATAAACCCTCCACAAACTTTGGATTAAAATCTCTCATTTCAAATTCCATACCCGACACCATTTAAGCGGTTAAAATGGCTGAAGTGTTTGAATTCTTCACGTCACCTAACCAAATCATTCAATGATGATTCTCTTTTCCGTTGTAAAAATCTCCGCCGTCTTTTCAATCATTAATTCGTTTCCTCCACCTCACTCCATTTACTCATTCCGTAATTACTTCCATCACTCCATTCTGTAGCCAGCACTTCATTCCGCAAACAGAGATATTCTTATCACCGTGAGCAAAGCAAAAGGGTATATCAGTTTGAATATCAAAGCACTATCACCGTGGGCAGAGATTGAGCATTATCACTGTAAACACAGAGGTATAGC
>JAXQQM020057962.1:0-106940 GCA_034641835.2 Pinus albicaulis
CAGTCCTATGCTACCAGTGCATTAGCTATACAGTATGGCAGACCCTAGCATCATCGTTCTGCATTTTGTTCAGTACACCAGAGACATACCTGGAGTAAATGGAAACCTGACGAAGATCACTCCATCATCCAATGAGTACCAGAGATAAATGCCCAGAATTTAAACTGAATGGAGCCTTAGTCCTCCTAGCTGTTTCAGAGTTTTAATACTGCATTTAAGTTTACATCTACCCCTGTTATTCTTTTCTCCTATAAGAATCCTCGAGAACATATTGTAAAGGTTGTTGTTCGGTTGTTGCCGATTGTAGTTAGAGGGATTTAGTTTTGACTATTAGAATAGTTTTTGGAGAAAGTAGCAGAGTAGTTTGTATTGTAGTAGGCTGGGAGGAGAAGTTTGGATTGTAACAGCCATTGAGCTCAGTGTATGTGACTGGTTTTGCATCAATTAATCAAGCACATTTCACAGGATCCTGGTCTATTACTATTGGTGATGTTTTTCTAACATTGTTTATTACATTTTCATACTGTTTCATTTTCTTCTGGGCTCGCATCAGAATATTGGCATAGGATTTACCCTTGTTAGGTACCCTATGTTTCTTCTCTCCTTGCATTTCATGTTTTCTGCAAAATGTGTTATCGAAGTGGTGATTTCAGTTAATTTAACCAGTGTAGTGGATGTCATTTCCTGCTAGCTGATGTATGAATTAAACGAATCTATTCTTAGATGTTCTTGTTGGGTTTAAGCTGGAAGATTTGGGAACACTGGGGATTAGATTTAGCCTTGTCCACTAGGATCCTTGTGCGACTAGCTGGCCTTTCTAAGATCTTTTTGTATCAAATCTTGTCTCCATTTTTCCCTTGGAGTTGCTAAAGCGGACACAGGTTAAATGACCTCTATTTGATCTATGGTACGCCCCTTTGTCCCGTTCTGAGAGCTGCCTTTGAGTATGTCCAAGCAGGTCTGGAGTTAAATGACCTCTGACCTGATCTATAGACAGAAAATTGGTTGTCTTTCCTTCTTTCACCTTCCTTCCTTGATGTTCCATCCCACCATCTAATCTAAAATATCCTTTAGTATTAGATGACTTGCCCTTTGGAAGCCTTGGCTAGTGGATGCAAGTAATTTCCTTTCATGACTCCATAGCCCAATGGATGGCACTTCCTTGACCTATTCCCCTTCACTGAAACATCCTGCTGCTTCGTTCTTTATCCCATTTCTTTCTCAGTCTATGATCTCATGACTCAACCCAGCAACCCACCAACCAAATTATTTTAAACCTCCTTTGCGCTTCATACCTAGCCTAATATCTCAATTTGAGCTTCAAAGATATACATTCTTTGTTCTTTGGAGAGATCCCTCTCCGGGTCCAAGAGGGCTAGATCCTAGGGCCCAAAAGTGGTTATGATGTTGTCTCATCTTTTGGTCTTGCTAATCTGACCAAAAAATGGGAACCCCAACATAATGGCGGCCTAGTTGGGGAATTGAGTCATTTATTCATTCATTCTTAAGCACTTGAAAGACCCAATATCTGGTTAGATTGGCTTTTCATTGCTGATGGTGGACAACATCTCGCTTCAAACATTCATATACATCCACCTGGCGACTCCACACTCCCCACGATCCAAAGACCCAATGAATCCACTGGTGAAGGACACTGGACTGGTTGAGAAGAAGTACTAACCTTCTTTGCATAAGCATGAATCCAAACATGGACAAAGATACAAAGTATGATGCTTTGTGCGATCAATTAATTGAATTAACAGAAACGTTTGGTGAAGTGCTGAAGATGTACATGGCTAATACGAATGCAGATGATGGTTATTTCGAGCAGCCCATGCATCTTTCAGAGCAAGAACAAATTTAAAGCTGAGAAGATGAGAAAGACATGTATGATGCTCAAGAATCTATAGAAGATGAGGAGGGAAGTGATCAAGAACTGCCTGATTGCTTACCTATGCCTTGTGTTACGCTGACCAGAGAACATCAAGACCTATTAGCAAAGGCTGATAAAGAAAGCTGCCTGGAGGAAGCAGAAGATCACAAAGAAGAGGCAGGACCTCACATGGAAGAAGAGGCTCAAGTAAACATCTCGACTCCAAATCAGCTAATACAAAAGAAAGAGGGCTGTTGTGCTTCTGTCCATGATGAAAGGGAGACCCCTCTTTTGACAGAAGAAGAGATTGAATAGATATTAAATCAGCAGTCCACCTCTGAGGTCTTCTGTAGAACACACGCTCCTGTTCAGTCATTTTATGAGTTTGATGATTCAGATCCGGAAGACTCCTTTGTGGATCAAGACGAAGAAAGACCTGTTGAGCGTCCAGAATGGTTGACTTGGTCAAGTCCACCTATTTATGACACTGATGGCGAGGGCCATGATAGTATAATAGCAGATGAAGGTTCTTTTAAACTTCATTCTACTCTACCACAGATCATCAGTGAGACTGGAAACCAGCGGCCTTCTTTTTCAGAAAATGAGGAGGAAAGCAAAGAAGAAATTTGTGAGCAGGATGAAAGCAAAGAGCCTTCCCTTGAAAAAGAGGAGTTAACGGAAGATATCCCTGCTCATAAATGCGCATATGTTTTCACAGAGCTCGGTCCAGTAGCACGAGACATGTCAGAGCTCCAGGAGGACTCGGCTGCAATATACGATGAGTCCTCTAGTTCAGAAGATGCCTAGAAGAAGATAAGGGAGATTCTCTTTCTCAAGAGAGTCTTATTCTTGATCTAGTGGAAGAGGAAGAAATCCTGGTTGAAGTCAGCCTGCGAAATCTTTACATCCAGGTATCATTTCATGATCCTTATGTTCATTTCCTACAAACATTTGAAGAAGGATCAAAGGTATTGTTGAGCAGCATGTTGCAGACAGCAGGAAATTTTTTTGTAACTACTATTGTGGAAAAAAAAGAGTGGGAGCAGCCCTACCTATCTAGCACACTCAAAGAGTTGAGTAAGAGAGACTAGTCATGGGAGCACTTGATGGACTGGTTGCATTGGAAGACAATGTTTGTAAGCTATACTGTAAATATTCTAGTTAGAGTAGGGTAGGTAGGAAAAGCTCAATAAAGCTTAGTCTGTGAGCATGTAGTTAGTTGTTTCAAATTTCTGCAAAGTCCAGCAAGCCAAACAGTCTAATCTTGGCTTGACTATTTTTCAATTTCTGTCTTAGAATGTAGAGAAGAAATTTTTCTAGATAGTTTAGTCCTAGCAGACATTAGTCTAGGTAGAGAAATTTATGAGACTTATAGTTTAATCTGGTCTCATGGAGAAATAAGGGTAGAAATAGAATAGGTTTATTTTCTTGTTTGTAAAAAATAAATAATGTAAAGGGTCTGCTAGTCCAAATGCATCCTGGAAGAGAAAATGATAGGATTGTAGGATGGGTAGGTAGATTGTTTGGAGTTTTTTTTCTGCTGATCTATCATATTTGTGGCAGCTGAAAATCAAAGAAGAAAGGTGGCTCAAGCAGCAAGCATCTAGCCTACACCAAAGATCATTTTCTGAATTCTTGACTCCTTCAAGAAGAAGCCATCCCCATGTGGAGCCATTGTCAACCCCTTATAAATTCCTTGACAAGCAAGCAAGGGGCTAGATTGTTTTATGAGTCTTCAAGGAATGCATTTCCCTTGAAAACACATCATCCTTGAAGCCTTTCATGTTCCCTACCTTTGACCCTTCCCTCTGTTGTTCTGAGTCAATGAGCCCCACTGATTGCAAAAAATTTGAGCTCCAAAAGGCCTTTATTTTCCCTTTGCATCCCTGCAGAGTGTCCCATTGTACCCCTTTTTCCCCTTTGTCAAAGTTCTCCTTTTTCCCTCTAAGTCCCCCTCTACTCTCAAAATCATACCCAAAATCCCCTTTGAATCCTGCCCTTGCCCTTTTTTTGGCCATTTTCCCCTTTCTTTCCCTCTATCGTTCCCCTTCCTAATCCTTGAAATGCACTTAAAATGGGCTAAAAACCCACTTTTCGACTTTATAATAGGGCTTAGCCCCATTCCCGCCAGCCCCTTTCAACCACTTCCCCATATACCCGTAGCCCAAGACCAAGCGCTTAAAGCCTTGGGAGCCAATCGCAATTGGAGTGTCGGGCGGGCGCATTCCTTTGTAACATCGAAAAAACTCCGATGCGATTGGTTTGTTCTATAAGTCCTCCACCGTGTTCTCCACCATTGATCTACCACGTAGATCGGACGGCCCTGCGCTTATCGCAAAACTTTTCAATCGCAATGTTTATGTGGAGTGCTCCGATCATCCCATCGCAAATATTTGCGATGCGATTGATCGCAACTTAACTCCGATCATTGCAATCGCAACTCCCCTCCGATCGTTCCATCCCCGATTGACCCGATCGCAACTCCTCTCCCGATCACTCCGATCGCACTTCCCTCCGATCGCTTTTCCCCTCCGATTGATCGCATCGCTCATTCTCCCGATTGCGATTGCGATTACCCCCGCTCCCAATCTCCGATGTGATTGACCCCGGACCCACCATACCATACCTCCGCCCATTCATAAAATAAAGGATTTTCCCCTTTGTAAATCAGGAAATTGCTATATTTTGTTTTTACAAAGGCCTTTTCTCCAATCGCAATCGCAACTTTGTAATGTGTCACCCCTTTGTTCCCTCCGATTGCGATCCCCCGACCACATCTCCATCGTTGATCTATCAGTTAGATCTAACGGCTCAGATCTAATCGCCCTCCACCCACGCTGGGTCCCGCCTCGTACGGCCATTCCCATCACATTTCATTACATTTCATCGCATTCCTTTGCATTCCTGCTTATAACCAAAGTTTCGTATTTTACATTAAAGTCTTATGTTTCATATTTATTCCACCCAATGTTCATAAATCATACCGGTGTTCAATCTCCACCTTCGATCCCCGCCACTGGACCACGATCGAATGGTTCACGATGCATTTCTCCACCAAACCCTATTATTTGTTGTTTTCACCTTTTCGCTGCATTTTTCACCATTGTTCCATTTAAAAACACTGTTTCACCACCACCGCGCTATTGTTCTCTCGTCCTCCATAGCCACCCCCCCTATGCATGGATTTCATAACCAAGTTGCGAGGAATCCAGGGTTATCGAGAGGGTGGAAATCCACCATGGTCCTCGTCCGGAGTCATAGCGGCCGTGGACACGGAAAGAGCCATTTGCAGGAGCTGGAATTATGGAGAAAGGGCTTGGGAAGGAGCCATGACAGGATGTGCATTCAAGAACGGAGCTAAACTACTGTCAAACCCTCCGGAGCCATTTAAAACACGGACTTTCGCAGGCCAGAGAGTATCGGTGCATAGCGAAGGGATTTAAGAATGTTTGTAATTGCAAATTATAAGCCTTAATCCGGTGTTTAAAAGGCGAAAGGTATCGAGAAATCAAAGGCCCAGTGGGTGCTCAAAAGGTCCGATGCACGGAAAAACATACTATCGGGGTTTTACTGTATCAGCATAACATTCTTTATATAAGAACACAATATTCATATTACTTTTATTCTATGCCGTGTTCTAATGAGATTTTTCGGCCCTAACAACAGTCCTATGTTGCCGGTGTATTAAGTACACGGTATGGCGACCCTAGCATCATTATTTTGCATTTTGTTCAAGTACATCAGAGACATACACGGAGTAAATGGAAACAGACGAAGACCACTCCATCATCCGGGGAGTACCAAAGATAAATGCTCAGAATTAAAACCGAATGGAGCCTCGGCCCTCCTGCTACTCCAGAATTTAATGCTGCAATTAAAATGTCATCTACTCATGTTGATTCTCTTCTCCTATAAGAACTCCCAAGAGAAAATTGTAAAGGTTGTTGTTCGGCTGCTTTCGTTGTAGTTAGAGGGATTTAGTTTTGACTGTTAGAACAGTTTGGGAGAGATTAGCAGAGTAGTTGTTTTGTAGTAGGCTGGGAGGAGAAAGTTTGGATTGTAATCAACCATTGAGCTCAGTGTATGTGACTGGTTTTGCATCAATTAATCAAAGCACATTTCACAGGATCCTGGTCTATTACTATTGGTGATGTTTTTCTAACTCCGTTTATCACATTTTCATGTTGTTCATTGTTCTACTAGCTTGCATCAGAAACATGGCATAGGATTTACCCTTGTTAGGTACCCTATGTCTCTACTCTCCTTGCCTTCAATGTCTTTTTGCTAAATGTGTGATCTAAGAGTTGATTTCAATTGATTTAACCAGTGTAGTGGATGTTATTTCCTGCAAGTTGATGTATGAATCAAATGAATCTGTTCTTAGATGTTCTTGTTTGGTTCAAGTTGGAAGATTTGGGAACACTGGGGATTAGAGTTAGCCCTGTCCACTAGGATCCTTGTGCGACCAGCTAGCCTTTCTAAGATCTCTTTTTTAAACTTATCTCTGTTTTCCTTTGGAGCATGCTAAAGCTGACCTGGGGTTAAATGACCTCTGGTCCGATCTATAAGCTGCCCCTTTGTCCCTCCTTGAGAGCTGCCTTTAAGTATGTCCAAGCAGGTCTGGAGTTAAATGACCTTTGACCTGATCTATAGACAGAAAATGGGTTGCTTTCCTTCTCTCACTTTCTTTCCTTAATGTTCCATCCCACCATCTAATCTAAAGATCCTTTAGTGTAGATTAATTTCCCTTTGGCTTGGCTAGTTGTTTGCACACAAGTAATTCCTTTCGTGACTCCATGGTAATGATTTTGGCACTTTCTTGACTATCCAGCACAACACGACATCTTGTTGCTTTGTTCCTTTTCCTTCCATTACTTTCTCTGTCTATGATCTCATGACCAACCCAGCAACCAACCAACCAAATCATTTTAAAACCCCCTTTGTTCTCCATACCTAGCCTAATATCTCAATTTGAGCTTCAAAGATATACCATTCTTTGTTTATTTGGAGAGATCCCTCTCTGGGTCCAGGAGGGCTAGATCCTAGGGCCCTAAAGTGGTTCTAATGTTGTCTCATCTTTTGGTCTTGCCAATCTGGCCAAACCATGGCTCATGACGAGAAACCACGACAATAGAGTTTTTATCACAAGGAAAAAATCAAATCAAATTTTTATTCATGGAAACCAAACAAAATTATCTTTTACTGAAGGAAATGAATCACAATTAAGATTTCAATCACGAGGTAAAAATAAATTATGGTTTAAGCACGACAATAGGGTTTTGTGTGTTTTTCTCACAAGGAAAAAACCAAATAAAATTTGTATCCATGGAAACCATGTAGAATTAGGTTTTACTAAAGGAAACCAAGCACAATTAATATTTCAATCACGACAAACTGAGGAAAAAGGAAATTAGGGTTTTTTTACTAACCACAAAATAATGATTTTACACAAATTATGTAATAAAACTATGTGCAAGTAACAAAATATGAGATGTAGGTTTTGTGCATGAAACCTCATTGGGGATATCAACTTGCAAAATGTTCTCTAGATAAAAATCTCCCCTCGCCAGTGTATCAACCTTGATGTCTTGTTTCTTTCAAGATTTCTACTTAAAATCAATGATTTAATCTCTATAATTTCAAAAAATACAAGAAAAAAACCTCATGACATACTCCTGGGCATTATCTTTTTGAAATCCTTATGAAGAGACGAATTGTTATCTTCTGTTCTACCTCAAACATTGTGGGTTTGAACCTGGTGGAGATGACTTAAAATATAAGTTCAAATACATAAATGTACCAAAATAATATTACCTATATATGGAGAAAGGTAAGAAAATGTTGATTATGTTGAGCTTACAAGAGATAAAAATATCTCAATGTGAAACATTTTTAGTAGACTTCAGAGTTGTCATTATCTAGTAGATCTGGGATTCAGAAATAAATTCATTTCCCATAGAAAAATGAAGAAACTTAGTGAGAGTGTCATGAGATTTTAGTGTTTCGGAGTTGCCATCATCCACTGGATTTGGAATTTAGAAATAAATTCATAAGCTTAGTAAGAGCATAAAGAGGTTTTAGTGTTTCGATAGCTCGCCAATTTTTTAGGTGGGAAAATGAAAAAGAAAAACTATTTATCAAATTTTTAAATAATAAAAGATAAGGATTTTAAAATTGGAAGTGTATTCATAAAACGTGTATGAGTTTCCAACCTAGTATGGGGTAGATATCAAGTAAAAATTTAAAGAGGTAAGCATTTAATATTTTTGATCTACTTTCACCCTATTTAAAAATAAATTTAATTATATTATGTATTAAAAAAAATATATAAATTTAAAATATAAAGTGGGTTACAAACACAAATAAGAGGTATGGTAAATAAATAAAACCTCTTTTTATACTTACTCCATAAACCTCTTTATATTTAAGGAAACTCAAAAAAGAGGTTTTATTTAGGTGAAGCCTATGAGAAAAATGCCATTTTAATACCATGGGCCAAATACTATAATTTATAAAATAGATATGGTAAATAAATAAATATAAATGAGGTATAAAAAGATATGATAAATATAAAAATATATCGAATATGATTAGAAATCAACATCTAATTATATACCAAGCCTATGGGCCAAATACTATGGTAAATAATAGAGGTATGTTAAATAAATAAAACATTTTATATTTACTCCATAATCCTCTTTATATTTAAAGAACACTAAAAAAAGAGGTTTTATTTACGTGAAGCCTATGAGCCAAAACCATGGGCCAAATTATTATTAATAGCATAAAAAACATTATAAACCCTAATATTAATATTAAAATATTAATAATATTATTATTATTAGCTCTAATATTCATATGACTATATTATAATATTAATATTATTAAATTTAATAAATTTGGATTAATAACATATTAAATTTTGTTATATTGTAATATATATTAATATATCATGATAGATATTAACTCTAGATATATATGAGAAGGAAGAACAAAGGCATAGAGTGATAGAGGTGGAGAGATAGTGGGAGTCACAAGGAAGAGCTGGAGATAAACTGAAGGAGAGGGGAGAGAAGGAAGGGAGAGAAAGAGAGGGAGAGGAGTGAGAGAGGTAGAGAAGGGTAAGAGAGGGAGAGGGAGAGAGAAATATGGAAGTGGGAGAGAGAGAAGGAGAGAGGGAGGGATATAGTGAGAGTATTGGAGGTTAGAGAGAGAGAGAGAGAGAGAGAGAGAGATGGGTAGGAAAGAAAGGGAAACAAAGGAAGGATGAGAGAGACGACCTGAGAGAGAGGAGGAGAAAGGGAGGGATAGAGAGATGGAATTGAAGGGGGATAAAGGGAGGGAAGAAGAAATACATAGAGAGTGAGAATTGGAGAGAGAGAGGGAGTTACAAAGTAGTTATGGAGAGAGAGTGTGTATGTTTAAGGGTGAGATAAAGAGACAAGAAGGAGAATGGAGAGAAGGAGAGAGAGAAGGAAAGAGGGAGGGAAATAGTAACATAGTTGGAGAGAGAGAGAGAGAGAGAGAGAGAGAGAGAGAGAGAGAGAGGTGGGGGAAGTGAGAGCATTGGAGGGAAAAAGAGAGAGAGGATTAGAGGAAAATAAAGATAGAGAGAAAGAGGATTTGAGGGAAAGAGAGAGAGAGAAAGGAGTGAAAGTGGGGAAGAGAGAGGGAGGTAGGATAGAAAAGGGAGAGAGAGGAAGGATGAGAGAGGGGAGGATATTTATGGTGGAAGAGAGAGTATTTGAGGGAAAATAGAGAGAGAGAATATATATATATATATATATATATATATATATAGAGAGAGAGAGAGAGAGAGAGAGAGAGAGAGAGTGAGAGTGAGAGTGATGGGGGAATATAGATGGAGGTAGGAGAGAAAGGGAGAGAGAGGAGGATAGTGGTAGGGAGAGAGGAGGAGAGAGGGAGAGATAGAGAGATAGAGTGGGAGGGGTAGAGAGGAATTACGAGAGAGAGGAATTGAGAGAGATGAGGAGAGAGGGAGGGAGAGAGGAGGAGAGGGGGAGGGATAGAGAGATAGTGTTGGAGGGGGAGAGAGGGAGGGTTAGAGAGATAGATTTGGATGGGGAGAGAGGGAGGGAATAAGAAAGACATAGAGAGTGAGAAGTGGATAGAGATTTGGAGTTACAAGGGAGAGATGGAGAGAGAGTGTGGATGTTTGGGGGTGAGACAAAGAGACAAATAAGGAGAGATGGTGAGAAGGGGGGAGAGAAGGAGAGAGGGAAGGTTATAGTAACAGAGTTGGAGGGTGAAGAGAGAGAGAGAGAGAGAGAGAGAGAGAGGTGGGAGAGAAAAGGAGAGAGTGTATGTAAGAGAGTGGAGAGAGGGAGGGAAAGAGAGATGAAGTTGGAGGGATAGAGAGAGGGAGGTAAGAAGAAAGATAGAGAGAGAAAGGTGGATAGAGAGGGAGTGATAAGCAATATGGAAAGAGAGGGATAGAGGACAATCGGAGGGAAGAGAGAGAATAAAGGAAGAAGGATATAAGAGAGAGAGAGAGAGAGAGAGAGAGAGAGAGAGAGAGAGAGAGATTGGATAAAGAGAGTTTATGTTTTGGGGGTGATAAAGAGAGACTGAGGGAGATATTGATATTGATGGAAGGTGAAGAGAGGGAAGAAGAGAAAGATGGAGAGAGGAAGGGAGGGAAAAATAGATTGATAAATATGGAGGGAGAAAGCATGTGTGTTTGGGGAAGGTGAGAGAGAGATATAAAGAAGGAGAGATGAAGGGAGATATAGATATGTATGGAGAGGGGAGAGAGGGGAGATGACTTCTTGCACTATATGCCTTGATTTTAGTGTAGATGGTGATTTATTATCCTATTTTATTTCTTGCACTAAATGAATTTATTTCAGTGTAGATGTTGGTTTCTAATCCTATTTTATTTCTTGCACTAAATTTATTGATTTCAGTGTATATGGTGATTTCTAATCCTATTTTATTACTTTCACTAGATGCATTGATTTCAATGTAGATGTTGATATATAATTATATTTGATTGCTTGCACTAGATGCAATGATTTCAATGTAGATGATTTCTAATCCTATTTGATTGCTTGCAATAAATGCATTGATTTAATTGTAGATGTTGGTTTCTAATCCTATTTGATTTCTTTCACTAAATGTATTGATTTTAGTGTAGATGATGATTTCTAATCCTATTTGATTGCTTGCACTAGATGCATTGATTTCAATGTAGATGTCGATTTATAATTATATTTGATTTCTTGCACTAGATGCATTGATTTCAATGTAGATGATTTCTAATCCTATTTGATTGCTTGCACTAAATGCATTGATTTCAGTGTAGATGGTGATTTCTAATCCTATTTGATTACTTGCACTAAATGCATTTATTTCAGTGTAGTTTTTGGTTTCTAATCCTATTTGATTTCTTTCACTAAATGCATTTATTTCAGTGTAGGTGGTGATTTCTAATCCTATTTGATTGCTTGCACTAGATGCATCGATTTTAATGTAGATGTTGATTCATAATTATATTTGATTGCTTGCACTAGATGCATTGATTTCAATTTAGATGACTTATAATCCTATTTTATTTCTTGCACTAACTACCTTGATTTCAGTGTAGATGGTGATTTCTAATCGTATTGGATTGCTCGCACTAAATGCATTGATCTCAATGTAGATGTTGGTTTCTAATCCTATTTTCTTACTTTCGCTAGATGCATTTATTTGAGTGTAGTTGTTGATTTATAATCCTATTGATTGCATGCATTATATGCATTGATTTTAGTGTAGAAGTTATTTTCTAATATTATTTAATTTCTTGCATTAGGTGCAACGATTTCAGTGTAGATGTTGAATTTTGATTTGATGTAATTGGATGTATGATGGTACATTAACTTTAAAGTGATTGGATTAACAATGGTCATTGATTTCAGTGTAAGCAAAAAATAATTTTAGAAATGTATATTGATTTTTGTGTTATAGTAATTCAACCTATTAATCTTGGAGAGCAAGAGAGACAAGGTATGCTATTTATTACAATAGTCTGAGCTAAAGATTTAAAAATTTTACGATTTCAACTATCCTTTTCATATAATCAATATGAGAAGATGGCAAAACTAACACGGGTAACAATAAGAATAGTAGAAGAAAATAGTTTTAGATTGATCACAACGAATACTATTTGTAATTGACTAGATTATTATTATTCACATTTTCTATCATTCAACACTATTATATTTTCACTTTGCATTCAAAAATTTTATTTCATCATTTTTCATCATTAAAGTTATTAACAATATTTATCATTTCAAAAAACTGAGGTAACTATGAAAATTTAAAATTAAAATGACTAGATTAATCTCAAAGATATTTAGCATATTTAAATCATTATATTAATATTAGATTTATTTACATAGTATTGATAAAAATAAACATATGTTTGATTTATTTTCCTTGGCCGCAAACGAATAAAACCAACCTAGATCCTTTTTAACTCTGGATCTATCAAATGTTGAGAGGGATCAAATCTCTTGAGGTGCAAAACTTTCTTCAAGTTTTGCACTCAAAAAATAGGTTTGAACCTTGAGAAATTTGTTCCCTCTCGACGCTTGATAAATATGGAGTTAAGATGGATCTAGGATGGTATTAATTATTGATCATTGGTTGTCATTGATGTCAACCCAAGTAGCACCAGGGGCTACCCTGATCTTTCATGGGAATTTTGACTTGAAAAATTACTCTATTTTGAGTCAAGGATATTTGGAATGGTTTCTACTTGTTGAGATGTTTCCATTGATATATGGCACACCACGTAATTCTTCATGGTTTGAGAGATATCCGTGTTTGAAGTTAGTAACCCCAGTTAGTGGGCTAAAGCCCCATGGGGTTGTGGCATGACACTAATCCTTGGTTGTGGTCATTTGATCCAGGTGGATTAAACAGGTACAAGTACAAGTGGCTTAGCACAGAGGGCTCAAAAATCAAAGTGTTCGAAAATATATTGAACTAGGTTCATGTTGTAGATCTCGTCTTTCTGATTCCAACGGTGTAGACGACACTCAATTCCGAGTCTGTATGAAGTTGTTAGGAGCGGTCAGAGTTTTGGGTTGACTTGGTGACTAGGCAGCCTTAAGGAGGACGCAAATTGGACCAAACCCAGCCACTGGATTCTGGCACACTCAGACCAGATTCTAGGTGAAATTGTCGCCTACTTAATTTGCCTCCTTCGGTCAAAAACCGATTTTTCAAAAATGAATTGGTTTGTTTAAAATTCAAAAAAAATATATATATCTATATCTATATATATATATATATATGGGGTGGCAGGCCACCAACCCCGCCACCCCCTCCGACGGAACCCACAGCAACATCTTATATATATATATATATATATATATATATATATATATATATATATATATATATATACCGGAGCTGGTGGGAGTCGAACCCACCACTGGCAAGTCCGTCGATCTACCCACGCGGTGGCTCCACATCCTAGCAGCCACATCATATGGTAACGACAACAACAAAAAACGGTGGTGGGGGTTGTGAACCCCATAGCCACCCTTATAATAAAGTGTCACCATATGACAACCAACGGAGTTATGGGGGCGGGCTGCCCAATAAGGGCCTGGATCCCCCCCTTGGTACTTAAAAAAAACAAAAACACACCTAATAAAAGTTGAATACATGGATTTTGGGAGGCAGGATTTGATCCCCCGACCTCCCTTAAACTAATTTTCCCATTTTACCACTAGGCCAATGGCCTATTCTTTGTAAAGTCTGCCCAAATTTTATTACATAAACCTTCAGTCTTCAAATGTGCACAGGCCATTGAGGAGCAAGAGTGCATGCACGTAGATCGAGGTTAATATTTTTTTATTGCAGGTCATGTGAAACCATGAGCCAGAAAATAGGCAGGCGAAACCTTGATTGAGGCCAACTTTCAGGAGGGCGAAATTTTGACTTTGCCCAAATGGGACAAATTTTATGTCATTTCTGCACTACTCGATGCCACAAGTATGATGGTGTGCTCATTTTCTTCATCTGATTTTTCAATTTTTTAGCCACTTTTGGAAGTGGGTTATGTAGGTGTCAGATTTCCACAAGTGAGCAGTTGTTTTCACCTTTTTCGATGCCACAAGATTGATTGTGTTTTCAGATTCAGACGCAGAGCAGCTTATCTTTTAGCAAATGTCAGCATGAGATATATGATATGGATTTCATGTACTTCTTCATTTCTTTCTCTTTGAAATGCATTATGTCTTGCAGATCCCGGTTGATACATGAGTCGTGGGATCTTACCTTGTGTTGTTATTGATGTATTTTCAGCTATGGATTTGTGTCATGTATGAGATCCCTTTTATGCCACATTGGCGGGATGCTTGTTTTCATATATGTATTGTTGAGATCCCTTGTTTGCCAAGATTGGTAGGATACTCTTATTTATTACATGTCAGCTATGGTCATACTGATAGGAGTCTTTCTTTATGTATGAGAGTTCCGTAGTGGAACATCTCTTAAAGAAGTCAAGCCACTCCTGCGTGAGGGAAATTTTTCCTTGTATGTCATAGGAAAACACATCCATGTACATATTCTTCTTACAACACATAATGCAGCGGCCTACACCATCTTGACACCGAGGCCCAGAGATGTAGTCCCTCCTAGACAAACTCCGTTATCAAACGAAGTGGTCTTATGATTGCTGATCTTGTTCATTTATGTTTCTCTTATTTACAACATAAACTTGTTCATTTGTGTTATTTAATGTCTTAATTAAATGTAATTTTAATTATCAGCTGAAGTAAAAGGTCTTGGTTAAGGGTATCAAGATTTTACCCTGGATCAAGTGGTATCAGAGCCAGGTTTTCCTGCTAATTGGATTGCAGGCGTGAACATTGAATGTTTTCTAAGTTGAGCCATGGAGAATGTCAAGGACATGTACGAAACCATGCTCAGGGTGTCTGAGAAAGCAGACATATTGTACGAGGCTTACAAAAAACAAGGAGTAGAGAACGAAGAATTGAAGACCCTCCTGCACAAAGAGAAGGAGGACAAACAACAGTTGCAGCTTCAGTTGCAAGCCACAATAAACGAAGTGGTCTTATGATTGCTGATCTTGTTCATTTATGTTCCTCTTATTTACAACATAAACTTGTTCATTTGTGTTATTTAATGTCTTAATTAAATGTGTTTAATTATCGAAATTTGATAAAGGTCTTAGTTAAAGTGTGAAAGCCTACCCTGGATCAAGTGGTATCAGAGCCAGGTTTTCCTGCTAATTGGATTGCAGGCGTGAACATTGAATGTTTTCTAAGTTGAGCCATGGAGAATGTCAAGGACATGTACGAAACCATGCTCAGGGTGTCTGAGAAAGCAGACATATTGTACGAGGCTTACAAAAAACAAGGAGTAGAGAACGAAGAATTGAAGACCCTCCTGCACAAAGAGAAGGAGGACAAACAACAGTTGCAGCTTCAGTTGCAAGCCACAATAGAAGTGTGGGAAGATTGGAAGCACAAGAATGAAATTCTTCAAGCAGACCATGATACGTTGAAGACCCTCCTATAGGAAGAGAAGGAGGAGAAGCAGCAGTTCCAACTTCAGTTGCAAGGCACGACAGAGGCGTGGGAAGGATTGAAGCACAACAATGAAATTATGCAAGAAGATCATGATGCCTTGAAAGAATTCCTAAAGAAAGAGGAGGAGACACAGCAGTTGCAGCTTCATCTACAAGCCATGTCAGAGGCATTGATGGAAGTGAAGCACAACGAAGGCTTACAACAACTTTCTTCATCTGTTTCGCAATCAACACCTAAGGTAAACAGTGTTGATTTTTCTTTAGTTTCTTCACATGATATAATTTCAATTGGAAGTGTGGAGATACCCATCATAGGTACTGGCATGAGACTCCTCACCAAAATTGGGTATAGAGGAGGAGGACTTGGCATTCATGGCCAAGGCATAACCGAACCATTGGAGGTTGTGCAATGACCTCATTATGCAGGTTTGGGGTACACTGATGAAGGATGTTCAAAGGACATCAACGAAAAATAGATAATGATGAACTCTCCAAGGAAGAGGAATGATGGGGACACTTTTTCATTGTTCCATGGTAGTGCACATTGCAGTGAAGGAACTCAGGCGAGCTCCCATCATCATGATTGCACCAGAGACCACCACAGAAGGTATACTAAGTCTCATTATTCCAAAGTGCATTTTAATTATAAGAATGTTGATAACCACGGTCGTAAAAAATGGCATCATAAATATTGTTATTTTTTTGGTTTAAATAACCATGTGATTTCCAAGTGTTGGAAACAGATGGCAGCAGAAAGGAAGAAGAGGCATGAAAAGCCTTCTCCCCAATAGGAAAAGAAATCAGTTAAGCAGGTTTGGAGGAAAAAGAACTTCTGCACCCATTGCGACCGAAGTGGCCACCAAAGAGCCACATGCTAGAAACTTCATCCACAACAGTGCCTTAAAGACAAAGTTCCCATGCATACACAAGTCGAAAGAGCTAATCAACAAGCAAGTTCGCCAGAGGGAAATGATCCACTTGCTTTAATAAGTGAGAAGTGGTTCTTCTACATTGATTTTTTTCTAGAGATGTTAAGCTTGTCATGGCCATGTTTGTAAATCGTTTGTCGCATTTTTATTATGAAAGTGATGATGTGTTTCCATCACTTGTTTAAGAAACCATGATATTTTTTTAGCCTTTTTTTTATAAGTCACGTGTTAGACCTCTTTCATGTAAAAGTGATGATGTGTTGCCATCACATCGAGATGCAACGATTATGTTCTAGTCATGTTTCATAAGTCGTCTGATGCATTTCTTTCATGTAAAGGTGATGAGGTGTTTTTCCATCACTTTGAAATGCGACGATGAGGTCTAGTCTTGTAATTTTGTTGAGGTATGATTTCCATTTTGCTGTAAGCTTGACCACCGAGTACATGTTATAAACTTGTGGCAAGTATGGAAATATTTGGGTCATTGTTGGTCACATTGAGAATGTAATGTTCATTGCAGCTTTAGGCAGGTGTTGGCATTCTGATTCTGAAGGATGGAAGTGAAGGAGTCTTCGAGGGATGTTTCTTCTCAGACTTGTGTTGCAACAAGTTGCAACTGTTGGCTTTGCATCTTGATTCTGAAATATGAAAAATAACGGAATCTTCAAGAGATGTGCCTTTCACACATTTGTGCCACAACAGTTGTAGATGTTGGCTTTGCATCTTGATTCTGAAGAATAGAGGTGAAGGAGTCTTGAAGGGATGTGCCTTTTCAAACATCGCATTGCAGTAGTTGTAGATGATGGATTTGCATCTTGATTCCAAAGTAAGAGAGATGAAGGAGTCTTGAAGGGATGTGCCTTTTCAGACATCGCATTGTAGCAGTTGTAGATGATGGCTTTACATCCTGATTCTGAAGTACGAGAGGTGAAGGAGTCTTGAAGGGATGTAACTTTTCAAACATTACATTGCAGCAGTTGTAGATGATGGCTTTGCATCTTGATTCTGAAATACGAGAGGTGAAGGAGTCTTGAAGGGATGTGCCTTTTCAGACATTACATTGCAGTAGTTGTAGATGATGGCTTCGCATCTTGATTCTGAAGTACGAGAGGTGAAGGTGTCTTGAAGGGATGTGCCTTTTCAGAAATTGCATTGCAACAGTTGTAGATGATGGCTTTGCATCTTAATTCTAAAGTACGCCAGGTGAAGGAGTCATGTGGGGATGTGCCTTTTAACGACAGTTACAGATAGTTGATGATAGGAAAAGTTTGATGCTTTTGGAGAACCAAAATATCATCAGTGGAGAGGAATGATCCAGGTGGATTAAACAGGTACAAGTACAAGTGGCTTAGCATAGAGGGCTCAAAAATCAAAATGTTCGAAAATATCTCGAACTAGGTTCATGTTGTAGATCTTGTCTTTCTAATTCCAACGACGTAGACGACACTCAATTCTGAGTCTATTTGAAGGAGTTAGGAGCGGTCAAAGTTTTGGGTTGACTTGGTGACTAGGCAGCCTTAAGGAGGATGCAAATTAGACCAACCCCGGCTACCAGATTTTGGCACACTCAGGCCAGATTCTGGGCGAAATTTTTGCGTAGTTAATTTTCCTCCTTCGGTGAAAAATAAATTTTTCAAAAATGAATTTGTTTTTTTAAAATTCAAACAAAAAATATATATATATATGGGGTGGCGGGCCACCAACCCCGCCACCCCCTCCGACGGAACCCACGACAACATCTTATATATATATATATATATATATATATATACTAGAGCCGGTGGGAGTCAAACCCACCACTGGTGAGTCCGCCGGTCTGCCCAGGCAGTAGCTCCACATCCTAGCAGCCACACCATACAATAATAGCAACCAAAAAAATGGTGGCGGGGGTCATGAACCCCACCGCCACCCTTATAATAAAGTGCCACCATATGACAGCCAGCGGAGTTATGGGGGCGGGCCACCCAATACGGGCCCGACCCCCCCCCCCCCACTTGGTACTTAAAACAAACAAAAATGCGCCTAATAAAAGTTGGATACGTGGATTTTGGGAGGCAAGATTTGATCTCGCGACCTCCCTTAAACTAATTTTCTCATTTTACCACTAGGCCAATGACCTATTATTTGTAAAGTCCGCCCAAATTTTATTACATAAACCTTCAGTCTTCAGATGAGCACATGCCATGAAGGAGCAGGAGTGCGCACACGCAGATTGAGGTTAATATTTTTTTATTTCAGGTCATGTGGAACCATGAGCCAAAAAAGAGGCAGGGGGAACCTTGATTGAGGCCAACTTTCAGGAGGGTGAAATTTTGACTTTGTCCAAATGTGAAAAAATTTATGTTGTTTCTGCACTACTCGACGCCACAAGTATGATGGCTTGCTCAGTTTATTCATCTGAGTTTTCGATTTTTAAGCCACTTTTGGAAGTGGGTTATGCAGGTGTTATATTTCCACAAGTGAGCAGTTGTTTTCACCTTTTTCGACGCCACAAGATTGATGGTGTTTTTAGATTCAGCCGCATAGCAGTTCAACTTTCAGCAAATGTCAGCATGAGGTATATGATATGGATTTCATGTATTGCTTCATTTCTTTCTCTTTGAAATGCATTATGTCTTGCATATCCCGGTTGATACATGAGTCATGTGATCTTGCCTTGTGCTATTATTGATGTATTTTCAGCTATGATTTGTGTCATGTATGAGATCTATTTTATGCCACATTGGCGGGATGCTCATTTTCATATGTGTATTTTTGAGATCCCTTGTTTTCTAGGATTGGTGGGATACTTTTATTTATTACATGTCAGCTATGGTCATACTAATAGGAGTCTTTCTTTATGTATGAGAGTTCTATAGTGGAACATCTCTTAAAGAATTCAAGACACTCCTGCATGAGGGAAATTTTTCCTTATATGTCATAGGAAAACACATCCATGTACATCTTCTTCTTACAACACATAATGCAGCAGCTTACACCATCTTGACACCGAGGCCTGGAGATGTAGTACCTCCTAGACGAACTCCGTTATCAAATGAAGTGGTCTTATGATTGATGATCTTTTTCATTTATGTTCCTCTTATTTACAGCATAAAATTATTCATTTATGATCTTTAACATCTTAGTTAAATTCAATTCTAATTATTAGCGGAAGTAAAAGGTCTTGGTTAAGGGTATCAAGATTTTACCCTGGATCATCATTTAACAATCAATAATTAATAATTTTTTAATCTGCTAAAATCCCGTCAACGTTCACTTGTTGAATACCCTCTCAACCTAAGCATTTATATAAATTGTTACCCTCATATCCTCCTCAGGTAAGGATTTCGCTACCAAAACCAGGTCACCGTGGCATTTTCGCTATAACTTATTTTTTGTGAATCTTCAGATGATGAATCAAAAAAACCACTTGGGCAAAATCCTGATGAATATTTTGTCCAAATTTCAGATATTGGTTTTCTATACTTTCATATATATGATATGTGGAAGTTAGGGTTTTTGCAGGCTTCCGAATTTCATCTCAAAGAGGTGACCTTGGGAAAATCATCATAACTCTCTCTCTCTCTCTCAGAAGTGGATTGAAATTGCGTAAAATGTGGAGGATAGTGCACAGACTGTAGTTTTTTGTGTATCAATTTCAGAGCCTAAGGAGGAAAAAGCGATACTTGGCACTTCGTACAAGTTCACTCTACTGAACTAGTGTATAATTAGGTCATTGTGAGATATTGGACATAACTTTGGCTTGAAAAATCCAAATTGGGTCAGACCTGTGGAATTGGAAAGAAGACTTAGAGGGATACTAAATGATAGAATATCACATATTGGGGATCTGAAATCACGTAGATACATCAGATTCAATATTGAGCTCCTACAAGGCAAGAAAAAGCTAGATCATGTGCTGTCAAGGGCTACAAAGGACCAAAATTTCTAGGGAAGAAAAGAAAAGAAAGGTGCAGCAAAATGATGCAGCAGAGGTAAGATCTAGGTAAGTATCTTCTATACATGCATGCTCATTTCTTAATTGCATTAGGTTCTTTGTATTCTAATTTGTTGTTTTTTTTTAGCACTGACATATGCTTCACAAGATGAGGTAAGTTTTGCTATTATCATATCATGGGTATTTCCTTGAAGGATTTTTGCGGTTATTATATATTAATCAAGATAAGACTCAATGAATGATCTAATGTTATGAAGAGTGAGAAAGGGTAGCATGACAAGTGCAACAATCAATGTGCAGAACAACAACAAGAAGTTCACCACATGAAGTCTTCAAGTGGGAACCACTGCATACAATCATTGTAAAGGTATCATTGTAATGAGTCATTGTAAAAGAATCATTGTAAAATTTGTACAAGTGTCTATCTTCCAAGAGTTGAAGAGGCAGTGTCAGGAGGTCTAGGATCATCATTAGGTGGTTGTGTCATAGTTGGGGTTATGGTCTAGTGTGTCTTCTTCTTCTATATCATTCTATATCATTGTAAAGTGGACCATTTTCCCTGGTACGAGAGTTCATTCTTATTTTATTATTCTTTAGGGTGGTAGGAAGGTGCTAGGCTGGTGCATGAATTCACCAACAAGTTCAAGCATGTGAAAAATTCGGGGTGGTAGGGTGGTGCTAGGGTGAGTTGTAGCACATTGGGTGTTGGGGCATCCGTTCAGTTGACTACTAAAGAATCTCGGGTGTTGGAGCGTCCATTAGTGGGAGTTGGAGAAGAATTATTTTCTATATTCTAGGAATTTGAAGCTTTATTTTCAATTGGATTTGAAGATTAAATAATTATTAGAAAAACATTCAGGTGGTTTTTGTCTCGAAGGGGGTTTCCACCTTAAAAATTGTGTGAATTTGTGTTCCTTTCATTTATTTCTATCATTGTACAAAAACTGATAATAATTGAAGATTAACTAATTCTCTCAAATATTCATAATACTACTAATTGAAAGGAATACTAATTCAACCCCCCCCCCCCCTCTCAGTATTTCCAACAATTGGTTTCAGAGCTTGGTTCCTTCAATATTAGTTGAATAGCTAGAAGGAGGTCATGGAGCATACCAAGAATGGTGTACCTCTATTCAATGAAAATAATTATGCACTCTGGAAAGGAAGAATGGATGTATATCTCTTGGCACAAGGTTACAAAGTATGGGACACTGTTCAAAATGGATTTACACCAACTACGGATGAACAAGGTAAGAAGAATTTGGTAAATGATGCAAAAGAAAAGAATATTATTATCAGTGGACTTATTGAATCTGCTTATCATAAGGTGTTGGCTTGTAAAACTGCCAAAAATGTATGGGACAAGCTTGAGAATATATATGTAGGTGACTCAAATGTCAAATAAGAAAATCTTCAAATCTACAGAGAAAAATTTGAGCAAATTAGAATGAAAGAAGATGACAACATTGCTGCATAATTCCAACACGTTGATGAAATAACCAACACTCTCGAAGGATTGGGAGAGTCTATTGACGAGAATACTATTATATGGAATATTCTTTGAACGTTACCAAGAAGATTCAACCCAAAGGCATCGGTCTTAGAATACAGTGCAAATCTGGACAAACTCAACAAAGAGGAATTACATGGAGTTCTCATAGCTTATGAAATGAGACTTGATGAAGAAGAGGGTACTTAGCATCTAGAAAATGTGTTCGCTGCATCTAAGAAAACAAATAAGGACAAACAACCTTCAAAGGAAAAAACCTGCACCTGTAAGTGTGAAGAAAAGGAAGACGATAAAGAAGGTATTTCAGATGGAGAATATACTTACTTTACGAGAAAACTTAAAATTGGTAAGGGAAAATTCAAAGGTAAACTTCCATTGATATGTTTCGGTTGTGGTGAGGTTGGGAATTTTGCAGCAAAATGTTTGAACAAAAGTGATGGAAACTCAAAAGGAAAGAAAGGATTTAACAAATTAAACAAGCAAGGCAAGAAGAAATGATTCAAAAGGAAATTTCTCTCTAAAGAAGATATCTCATCATTCGATGAAGACAATGTCAACGAAGAAGAAGCCAATGAGAGAGTATTGTTTATGGCCAAGCACAATAAACAAGAGGTATCAACAATGAAGAAGGGTTGACCATAGAATAATTTTCCAAGGAGGCAAGCAGGCTTATAAAAGAGCTCAAGGCTAAGAATATCCATTCTAGTACTCTTGAAGAACAAGTTAAGGTCTCAAAATTGAAGTTGAAGAACACAAATGTATTGAAGAGTCACTTCAAAAGAAGTTGGAAGAAAGAAACCAAAAAAGGGAAGCATTATAAGTCGCAGTAGTCTTGCCGCATAAGGAAGTTAAGAAGGGAAAAATTGTCCAAAGCTATGCCAACAGCTCAAGGGCATTTGAAAAAATCATCAACAATAAACAATCTTACAACAATAGAACTGGCCTCGGTTACAAAGAAGAAGAAGCATGGCCTTCTACAACAAAATACAATGAACCTATGAGATCTGACAAGCATGTAGACTTCATTGGACAAGATTCGCAAGAACAACCTTGGAAGACAATTCCCCAGCGAATATTTCCATCCAGGTACCAACATATTTTTCATGGCTATTTTTATTCATGCGGAAAATTTAGTCATAAAGCTGTAGAATGTCGCACGTACCCTAGAAACCAATACAGTTCTAGGAGATCTGTCAAATATGAACCTCCCAGGGATCAATGAAACATCAATATATTTGAACATTTAAGAAATAATATTGAATGTTACAAATGTCAAAACTTTGGACACATATCCAGAGACTGCAGACTTGAAAATCCTCTAGAAGAATCTTCAAAGCCACAAAACGAATGAACATGGAAGAAGAAGAAGACTGATAATTGTGCTCTTGATCTCAAGGCTCTAAACAACAAAGATGTGTGGTATGTTGATAGCGTTTTCTCAACACATATGACTGCATATAGAAAGAAATTTGTATCTCTAAAAGAGAAGAAGGATGGAACTGTGTCCTTTGGAAATGATGGATCTTCAAATGTTATAGGATCATGTACCATCACTCTCAGAACCAAAGATGCTCTAGCCAAGAATTTTATATTCATTGAATACATGAATCACAATATGTTCAATATTGGACAACAGTGTGTGATCAAGGACACACAATGCTATTCAAATCCACAAAATGTTAAATCAGGAAAGGCAGGTTTGGTAAAATTGTGGCTACAGCAAGTTGAGCTCCAAACGACATATATGTTCTAGATGAAGCAACTAAATCATGTCTACTAGATAAAGAAGATGAAAGATGGTTATGGCACAAACGAATGGGTCAAATAAACTTTGAAAATCTTGTCATGATAAGCAAAAAGGAAGCAGTACGAGAAATACCGAAAATATCAAAACCTTCCAACACACTATGTGAGGCATGTCGGCACGACAAACAGATAAAAGTTGAATTTAAAACAAAATAACACTTTACATCACATCCATTGGAATCGATATATACTGATCTATGTGGTCGTGTGATAAAAAAAGGCTTATATGGAGAATTATATTTCATGTTAATGATAGATGACTATACCAGGATGACAGTCGTCAATTTCCTAAAGAAAAAATATGAAGCATTCGAGTGATTTAAGATCTACTAGGAGTTGGTCGAAAATTAAAGTAATTTGAAAATAAAGTGTCTAAGATTAGATAATGGCAGATAATAAACTTCCAAATTATTTCATCAATATTGTGAAGAAAATGGAATAAAAAGACAATTTTCAACAACACGAAAACCTCAGCAAAATGGGGTTGCTAAAAGAAAGAATAGAACCATACAGGAAATGGGTAGAACAATGCTGAAGGACTCCAAATTGGATGAAAAATTATGGGTTCAATCAATTGATACAAATTTCTTCATTATCAGCTGAAGCCTTCTCAAAAATAATTGCAACAAGATGCCATATGAATTATGGAAAGGAAAACTGTCTAATGTAAAATATTTCAGAATCTTCGGAAGCAAATGTTATATCAAAAGAGAAGATCAAAAGTTGGGTAATTTTGAATCACGTGTTAACGAAGGTATATTTTTTGGTTACTCACGCAAAATAAAGGCTTGTAAATGCTATAATATAATATGAAAAAAATAGCGGAGAACATAAATGTTACATTTGACAAAGATGGTGTTCTAACGAATAATGATCAGGATCTAAAATATTTGAAACTTGAGACAGAGGCTGAAAAAGACATAGAAAAAATTCTAGAACAAGAAGCAACTGTCAACCAGGAAGAAGTAAATAATGATCATCAAGATATACATGAACAACAATAAGAAGCTCCTCCAAAAAGAACAAAATAATGGATTCAAAAGAACCATCCATCAAATCAAATCATTGGTAACATAAATGAAGGTTGATAGCTTCGTTCATCACAACAAGGTCACATTGCTTTTCTAGCAACCTTTGAGCCTAGTAGTTTTGAGGAAGCCAACCGGAATGAACATCAGGTAGAAGCTATGAATGAAGATTTGGATCAAATAGAGAAGAATAACACCTAGAAATTAGTTCCACAACCAAAATATAAAAATGTCATTGGGACTAAATGGGTGTTCAGGAACAAATTGAATGAAGATGGACAGGTTACCAGAAACAAAGAAGTATTGGTTTGCAAAGGCTATGCACAAGTGGAAGGAATTGATTTCGAAGAAACATTTGCACCAGTTTCTAGAATGGAAGCCATCCAGATGTTTCTCACCAATGCATGTTCAAGAAAAGTCAAAGTCTACCAAATGGATGTTAAGTCAACATTTACGAATGGTGAATTAGAAGAATAAGTTTACATCGAACAACCTGAAGTTTTTCTACTATCAGAAAAAGAATACTATGTTTGCAGGTTAAAGAAGGCTCTATATGGTCTCATGCAGGCTCCCAGAGCATGGTACGCTCGTCTTGATGGATATCTACATCAACAAGGGTTCAAGAGAGGTACTGCTGATAGCAATCTTTATGTACAAATAGATAAAGATAATTTAACAATCATTGAGGTATATGTGGATGATATAATCTTTGGTAGCAATGATGATCAACTAAGTAAGAACTTTGCTACAAAGATGCAAAGTGAGTTCAAGATGTCTTTACTTGGTGAGATGACATACTTCTTAGGGCTTCAAATATCTCAGCAAGAGAAAGGAATATTTATATTTAAAGCCAAGTACATCAAGGAAATGCTTAATAAATTCAAAATGGAATATTGCAAACCCGTCCTTACTCTGATGGTAACAGGTTGCAAATTGAGCATAGATGACTCATCTAAGGATGTGGATCAAAGGTTGTAAAAATATATGATTGGTAGTATTCTATATGTAACAGCCTCCCAGCCAGATGTTATGCAAGAAATTGGATAAGTAGCAAGATTCCAAGTAGCACTAAAAGAATCACATATTATTGCCGTCAAAATAATTCTTCGATATCTAAAGGGAAAATCAGAATATGACTTGTGGTATTCCAAGGGTAACAATCTCATTATTCAAGCCTTTATAGATGCAGATTGGGTAGGAATCATTGATGATCATAAGAGTACTAGAGGAGAAACATTCTATATAGCTGGTTGTCTTGTATCATGGTTGAGAAAAAATCAAACCTCAATCTCGTTATCTACAGCGGAAGAAGAATACATTGCAGTGGCAGCTTGTTGTACTCAAGTCCTTTGGATGAAACAAACTTTGCAAGATCTTCAAGTACAATTCAGTGAGCCTATTCCCATATTCTGTGATAATGCCAATGCCATCAGCTTCTGCAAGAATCCTATCATGCATTAAAAAACAAAACACATTCCAGTCAAATATCATTTTGTTAGAGAACAAGTCACTGAAAATAATATCAAACTTGAAGATGTTGGTACAAAAGAACAAATTGTTGATATCTTCACTAAACCTTTACCTCGTTAAGCATTTGAATATCTTTTCTAGAAGCTTGGGATTCTCCCAAGTTTTCATTAGATTTTCCTTATTCATAAAATAAAGGGGGGGTGGAAGTGTGTACAAGTCCGTAGGATGTTTGTGTGTCAGGGGGGTTACCCTTTTCCATTGATGTCAAAGGGAGAGAGAATGTTGTAGGAAGAGGCATCATGATCGCAAGGGGAGTACTTGTATTTGCATCAATGCCAAAGGGGGATATTGTTGATCAATGGTTGTCATTGATTTCAACCCAAGCAACAATAAGGGCTACCCAGATCATGCATGGGAATTTTGACATGAAAAATTACTCTATTCTGAGTCAAGGATATTTGGTATGGTTTCTACTTGTCGAAATGTTTCCATTGATATATGGCACGCCATGTAATTCTTCACGGTTTGAGATATATTTGTGTTTTAAGTTAGTAACCCCAGTTAGTAGGCTAAAACCCCATGGGGTTGTGGCATGACACTAATAATTGGTTGTGGTCATTGAATATTCAATAATTAATAATTTTTTAATCTCCTGAAATCCATACAATGTTCACTTGTTGAATACCCTCTCAACCTAAGAATTTATATAAATTGTGACCCTCATATCCTCCTCATGTAAGGATTTCACTACCAAAAAAAGGTTGTCATGGAATTTTCGCTATAAATTTGTTTCTGTGAAGCTTCAAATGTTGAAACATAAAACCCACTTGGGAGAAATCCTCATGAAGCTCATGTCTGAATTTCAATTTTTTATTCACTACATTTTCTGAGATACGATTTGTGTAAGATAGGGTTTTTGTAGGATTCCAAATTTCATCTCAAAGAGGTCACCTTGGGAAAATCATCATAACTCTCTCTTTGAGAAGAGGATTGGAATTTTGTAAAACGTGGTGGATAGAAAACATATTATAGGTTTTTTTTTTTTTCAATTTCAGAACAGAAGGAGGAAAAAATGACATGTGGCACACCATAAAAGTTTGCTCTACTGAACTAGTCTATAATTATGTCATTGTGAGATATTGGGCATAACTTTTCCTTGAAGAATCTCAAATCGGGTCAGACCTGTGGCATTGGAAAGAAGAATCAGAGGGATAATACATGACCAAATATGACATATTTGGGATCTGAAAACACATAGATACATCAGATTCAATATCGAGCTCCTAGAAGGAAAGGAAAAGCTAGATCATGTGCTGTCAAGGGCTGCAAAGGACCAGACTTTCTAGGGCAGAAAAGTAAAGCAAGGGGCAGAAAAATGATGCAGCAGAGGTAAGCTCTAGGTAAGTATCTTAGATATATGCATGTTCATCTCTTAATTTCATTATTTTCTTTGTATTCTAATTTGTTTCTTTTGTTTGCACTGACATTTTCTCTGTAGGATGAGGTAAGTTTTGCTATTATCATGTCATGGGTATTTCCTTGAAGAAATTTTGTAGGTATTATATATTCATCAAGATAATACTCAATGCATGATATAAATTTATGAAGAGTGAGAAAGGGTAGCATGAAAAGAGAAACATTCAAGGTACAGAAAAGCAGCAAGAAGTTGACCACATGAAGTCTTCAAGTGGGTAGCACTGCATACAATCATTGTAAAGGTATCGTTGTGCTCAATCATTATAAAAGAAACATTATAAAATTTGTACAAGTGTCTATCTGCCAAGATTTGAAGAGGAAATTTCGGGAGGTCTACGATCATCATTAGGTGGTTGTGTCATAGTTGGGGTTATGGTCTAGTGTGTCTTCTTCTTCTAGATCATTCTATATCATTGTAAAGTGGACCATTTTCCCTCATACGAGAGTCCATTCTTCTATAGGGTGGTAGGGTGGTGCTAGGATGGTGCATGAAGTCACCAATAGGTTCAATCCTATGAAAAATTTAGGGTGGTAGGGTTATTCTAGGGTGAGTTGTAGCTCATTGGGTGTTGGGGCATCCGTCCAGTTGATACTGAAGAATCTCGAGCACTAGAGCCTCCATCCAGTGGGAGATGGAGAAGAATTATTTTCTAGATTATAGAAATTTGGAGCTTTATTTTCAATTGGATTTGAATATCAAATAATTATTAGAAAATCGTTCAGGGGGTTTTTGTCCTGGAGGGGGTTTCCATCTTAAAAAATCTGTGCATTTGTGTTCCTTTTGTTTATTGTTGTCATTGTACAAACACTGATAATAATTGACGATTAACTAATGCTATAAAAGATTAATTGTAATACTAATTGAAAGGAATATTGATTCACCCTCCCGCCCCCACTCTCAGTATTTCCAACATTAATAAATAAAAATATTAATCCTATATGTGCAAGTTAGCTTGTCCCATCAGTTATGGAAATGAAGAAATTATATTTTTATGATGTTTTTTTTAGTTGCATTGCATACTTTATTATTATATTATTATCAAGTTTTAAGGTCATGAAACACATAAAATTGGTTTATGAGACCCTCGTGTTTGTGGGACAAGGGACCCAACCCCTTTGTTTCTAGGACAAGGTACTCACCTTCGCGTAGCAATTTGACTGCTAAGTCTACGAAGGCATACATACTCTACCCCCTCTGATTTTGAACCTGTGATCTCTTAGGAGGAAACACATGCTCTTAACCATTATTCCCACTCAAGTTATAATTAAAATGTGTTTAAAAATAAAGTTGAATTTAAAATGTTTTATTTTTTGGTTAGAATTTGGTGATGTGTTTTTTTTGTTAGAATACAATTTATTATTGTTAAATTATAATTTAAAATGTATAAACACATTTATTGTTTTGAAAAAAACTAGGGGCATTCGAATTGTATAAATTTAAAAACTCAAATATATCATTTCAAAAATATCTACCACTCACTTCTTACCATTCCCACACCATTAAAAAACCTAAAATGTCATTCTTAAAATCTCTTGTGCAGTTTCCTAATGCCATTAAAGTTTAATCTCACAATTACTTATGTCAGTAATGGTGCGATAATTTTTTTATTCTCTTAAAGGAACTCTTTCTATACATACACCCCATCAAATATAAATCATCGAGTCAAAATGAATGGAAATGAATGAAAAATAGGGTGTGAGAGCAAGTGTCAACAAGTGTCAGTCATGCCAAAGGGGGAGTGACAAGGCATGCTAGGGAATGTTAGGGCATGTCAAGAAGTGTCAGGGTGCGATAACATGTTCCATATAGTGCCAGATAGTGCCAAGTCATGCCAATGCATGCCATACATGCCAAGACATGCCATGTGTTAAGGCATGACAAGATGTGCCAGGTGTTAGGGTATCCGAACGAATGTCAAGGAGTGTCAGGCGACAAAAGGGAAAACCAAGTTAAAATGAAAATGAATGAACACATATGAAGGTTAATAATTCAGGACCTTACCTTTTCAAGAGGGGCATGCTAGGCATACCAACACTAGTGGCAATAAATTCCAAGGGCCAAGTGCTATTAGGTCTTAAGTTACAAATCATCCTCTATTTCTTCTCTCTTATTTGTGAATAATTGATCTCAAATAAATTTTATCTTAAACCATCCCAAGGCATTCCATGGAATACAAACACATGCCAAGAATTGTCAAGTGCCACCAAGTTCCAAGATCCAATATATGCTAGGGAGTTATATGGCATGCCACGGAGTTCCAGGTTTTCTAAGGCGGGAGTGACAAGATATGCTAGATAATTCCAAGGAATGCTAGAGTGTTATGGAAGCGTACCAAGATGTGCCAAGTTCCAATGTGTGTTGAGTGTTAGCGAGTTCTAGGGAAACACAAGGGAGTACTATGTCAAAATGCATTGAAATGAATGAAAATGAGTGTGTGATAGGTAGTTTCAGCGAGTTCCAAGTGTGCCAAGGAGGGAGTGTCATGGTATGCTAGGCAGTGCTAATTCATGCTAGTTTTCCAGAGTGGCATGCAACCAAGATGTGCCAGGTTCTAGGGTGTGCCAACACATGCTAAGAAGTGTTAGGTAGTCCTAGGGACAAACAAGGGAGCACTGGGTGAAAATAATTCATGCAAATGAATGATTAAGAGATTGTGACAAGAGGTGTCAGTGAGTTCCAAGTGTGCTACGGAGGGAGTGACAAGATATGCTAGGAAGTGCTAAGTCATGATAGTGTCCAGGAAAACATTCCAAGATGTGCCAGGTGCTAGAGTATGCCAATGCATATTAGGGAGTGTTATGGAGCGCCAAAGAAAAAAAATGGAGCACTAGTTTCAAATGCATGGAAATGAATGAATAAGAGTGCATGACATGAGTGGCCTAAGATGAGGTATAGATAGTTGGACAATTCTTAGGTGAAAATAGAAAAATATACTTGTAGTAGGTGCAATTGGTTAAGTTATTGTCGTTGAAGTAGGCCAATGTCACAAGAACTGTAGTAGATAAGGACTTGATTCGGTTCCTAAGTCATGAAAAAATGTAAGGCTATTTGTGAGGGAATGAGTTCCAAGGAATGCTAGGGAATTCTAACCTGTGTCAGATAATTTGAAGGCATGTCAAATAAGCTAATATGTGTCAAGTTCTAAGGCATGCCAAGATGTGAAAAGGTGTGACAATATGTGTCAGGGACTATAAAGGCAATAAAAAGGAGAAACAAGTTAAACTACAAGGAAATGAACACATAAGAGGGTTAATAAGTCATCAATTTACCTTTTCCAGGAGGGGTATGCTAGGCACACCAACACTAGGTGGAAATAGGTATCGAATGCCAAGTTTTAGTGCATTCTAAGTGCCAAAACATCCTCTGTTACTTCTCATTTACTTTCCAAGAATTGATCTCAAATAACTTTAATATTAAACCATTCGAAAGCATATTAAGGAATCTTAATTAATGCTAGACATGCTAATACTTTCCAAGCACCAACACGTGCCAACTGCCAATGTGTGCTGGGGAGTGATACACATGTTATGAAGTGGAAGGGCATATGGAAGAGTGTTAATTAGGTGTGACAAATTGTGCTAATGCATGTTGAGGAGTGTTATGGAGTACTAGGGAAACAAAAGGGAGCACTAGGTCAAAATTCATGGAAGTGAATGAATATGAGCATATTCCAAGGAGTGTCAATGAGTGATAGCTAGTGTTGGGGTTCTCATGTTTTGGCCAGGTTGGCAAGACCAAAAGACGAGACAACATAGAACCACTTTGGAACCTCAAGATCTAGCCCTCCTGGGTTCAGAGAGGGATCTCTCTATAATAGTCAAGGCATATGGCTTTGAAGCTCAATTTTAAGATATTAGGCTAGTTGTAGGCTCATGGTTGTTGGTTTGATTATTTGTGTTTGGTTGGAGGGAATCAGGAAAGGAAGGTCCAATACAAGACAAGGATGAGCAAAAGGGAAGCTAGGAAAAGGTAGATAACTTAGAGAACATCAAGGCCATTGGGCAATGGATTCAAGAAAGGGTTTACTTGTGTTCAATGAGCAAGCTTTCAGTTGGGAAAGTCATCTAAATCATCTGGATCTTAAAGGATAGAAGATGGAATGGAACATTAAGGACTGAAAATGAAAGGAGGAGAACCAACCAACTCTGTCTATAGATCAGACCAGAGGTCATTTAACTCCAGGTCTGCTTGGACAGAATTAGAGGCAAAACAAGGGATCTTAGAAAGGTTAACTGGTCGTGCAAAGATCCTAGTGGACAGGGCTAACACTAATCCCCAGTGTTCCCAAACCTTCCAGCTAAATCCTACCAAGAACATCTAAACATGGACTTCATCAATTCACAAGCACGAGAGCAACATCAATCAATCGGGTTAAATCAATTGAAATCAACATTCAGATACACATATAAGCAGAAAACCTTGAGGTAGGGAGAGCAGGAAACATAGGGCACCTAACAAGGGTGAATCCTCTGTTATACTTCTGTTGCCTACCAGCAGAAATGAAATGAAACGAAACATAACATAAGAGCAAGTCAATCACAAATACAGAGAAAGAGGAAACATCACCAGCTACTTTAGATCAGGATCCAAAGAAACATGCTTGTCATATTAAAAGAACACCAATCAGGTACATCATTACCCATAGCTTGAACATTCAGTCTGAATACATCAAATCTCAGCCTATCTTACAATATACACAGAGAACTTGTCTTAAGAGGAAAATACTTGCATTTCACTGATATCTCATCAACAACCATTACAAAGATTTCCTCCTGTTATTTATAGCAGATGATGATTAGAAGGTCGACTGGGGAGGTAGGTGAACACTAAATGTGATATTAAACACATAAATGAATGTAGGGCCGAAGCCCATTCTGTTTGAATGCTGTGTATTTACTCTCTGTCACCACTTATATACAGGGATGATCTTCTTCAGATTTACCTTTGCCTTAGATATGACTGTGATGCACTCTGGTGGCCACACTTTACTATACTTGTGGGGAATAAACAAATGTTGCACATGGTCTGATAGCTCGAACAATGATTTGGGAGGGCGGTTCCCTCATGGCTACGGTTGTGGAGTGAAAAAAATATGGATGACCTGTACCGCAGGAGGAGGAACATTCTGCCAGTGGAAGAAAACCCTGATGGTGCGTTTACTGTGCTCTGGACCCTCTGATCGATTCTCGGGATCTTCAAACCGGGCTTAGCTTCCCAAACTGCTGATTTAAGGCCTGAAACCTTCATGGTTGTGCTCTAAACTCTTGTCCTTGCTCTAAAACATTCTTTCTTCTCTGATCTTGCCATAGTGCGCTCTAAATGATGCCGGAAGGTATTCTCGCAGGGCTCGAAGTTTGTTTCTTTAATGCAGGCCCTGTCTCCAACTTCCTTAGTCATCTAATAAATTCTGCTCCTGAAACGGATCTTCTTCAGATTCATCTGTCCTGGTAGCATAGACGTGTATCATGGCGGCCATTCCTTCTAAATATCCCTGCAAAATGCAATAAATAGTGAGGAAAAAAACTGATGGAGTGGCGGATGATGTGGAAGATGAGTGTGATCGTGCAGATGGCGTGGTGGAGGAAAAGAAAACTTGCAGAGGAGCGTTGGGGGAGAAAATCGCGGAAGAAATGGTGAAAATCGCTCTGGTATGAGGTTGGCGGGGCGTAGGGCGAATAAACGTGAAAAATTAATGAAAAACACGTAAATAAACCAGTTTTACGTAATGGACTGGGAATATGTACAGAGGGTATTCGTGGAAATGACGTGGCGAGACGAGGTGAGGCGGGAGACCGTGGAATGGTCAACAATGCATGGACAGATCTGGATCGTCGATCGGGCGAAGATCGGTGGCAGGGAGCGATGGACGGGGGGTCAGCTGGCACGATGGTCTGGCGTTAAGCAGTGCACAGGTTCGATGAATGAGCACCGTTGGATGAGGGCTCCAAGATCTGACGACCGTCATTCATTCCGCTACCCGGCCACCAACCGAACATTAATGCGCGAAATGAGAGCGATTTTGCCGCCGTACATGAGACACGCGGCCAACACTGAGTGGAATCGTTGGGGCTCCGGGGAAAACCGCCGACTCATGAATGGTGGTGCGGAAAATACCGGTGGATTTGGAACAGTGCGCAGGGACGGGAGTGGGGACCACTGATCGAAAGGGCTCCACGCCGTTGGATCATACATTAACTTGGACGGCGGAGATGAAATATGGGGGGGCCAAGGTGTACAGCCATGAGATTTTGGAGCGAACCCCCATAGTGAATAACATGCGTTTGATCGGGTGAGATCTACGGCTGAGGTTGCGCTCGAAATGGATCTATGATAAGCGCCTTTCAAAACTGGGCTATGGTCATATCATCGGGTCATGTGGAAGATAAAGGAGCGTGGGGCTTTGGCCAAAGGGGCCAGGACCTAAAATATGATTTTTTCACATTTTAAAGCATCTTTTGGCCCAAGGGAAGGAACGATAGGGAGGTGAGGTGGAGAATTAGGGAAATAAAGGGTGATGGGGGGGTTTAAGGGGATTTTGAGACGAAGCGGGTGATGGTGGGGAAGGTACGAACAGCAAGGGACGTGGACAAAGTTAAGGAGAGGCAAAATGAGTGTATTTATAGGGCATAAAGGGGAAAACAGGGCCTTAGGCGCGTGATCAGAGATGCATATTAGGCTCATACCGTGAGAGACCTCCAAGGATAGGGATGATTTTTTCATGCGTGTCTTTGAGTCTCAGGACCCAGCCTTCACTGTTTTGCTCAGCGATTCCATATGGGGGCTGGGTCAAAAGGGTTCCACATGGGGATGGCTTCTCCTTGGAGGAATCAAGAAACCATATATGATCTTTGGAGTAGGCCAGGTGCCTGCTATCATAAGCCATCTTTCTTCATTGATTTTCCGCTGCCACAAACATGATATATCAACAAAAACATTTTCCCAACCAAACTACCTACCCAACTGTAGTCCTAACTGTTCCCTTTGGGTGCATTTGAGCTTGCAGACCCTTTACATTATTTTATTTTGAAAGCAAAAACAAACCTACTCTAAATCTACCCTTATTTCTCCATGAGGCCAGATTAGACTGTTGGCCTCATCTATTTCTCTACCTAATCTACTACCTGTTGGGATTAAACTATCCAACAGGTTTCTTCACCTACATTATAAGACAGGAAATTTAGAAACAACCAAGCCAGGATTAAGATGTCTGACTTGCTGTGAATGGAAAGTGCCAAAAATTGAAACAAAAATTTGAAGGCTTGAAGTCTGCAACTTTGAAACATCCTTCTTTTTCTGTGACTCAGGTTTTGAACATATTGGAGTCACCTCTTTCTTTGGTTTCATCTCTGGCTTTGGGCAGATTAGAGCTGATTCTTCTTTTCACTGCTGGTCCAGATTTTGAGCATATTAGGACCAGCTACTCTTTGCTTCTTGTATGGAGTAATCTTGAGGCAGGATGTCTTCGTGAGCCTCATTTTGAGAATTTTTCTGAGCAAGAGAAAACTCCAGACCAAGACTGTCAAACATGCCTTGCTTATTCACTTGTTCTGGAGTATGCACTTACTCTGGAAAATGCATGGGCTTATCTGGATCTATTCTTTGCGCTTTAAAGGTCCATTTTTTGAGCATGGCTGGACCTGTTCTTTCACTCTGTTTTTGGAATATTTTTTCTATTTTCTTGAAAGTAAAATTGCAATGGTATGTACAATGGAAATGAAACTGGAAATGAAAAATTAGCAGAAATAGTGTTTGAGCATCCTGCCATTGATAGGACCCCCAAAAAACTCTGTACCATCAAGTTCTTGTAAGAAAAATGCATTAGGACCCACGGTGGCTTGGATGACAAATGGACCTTGCCACAAACTGTCAAACTTACCATGTTTGTCTTTGTCCTCTCTTCTCGAATCCCATCTCAAAACCTTATCTCCAACCTTGAAATCTGAAGCTTTGGTTCTTTTGTCAAGCTGTCTCTTTATGCCTTCCTGTACTCTGATAGCTCTGCTATAAACCTGCTCTCTTGTTTGCTGCAGATGAATAGTTTCATTGATTCTCCTTACCATAGTGTTTTCCTTTGATTGGATCTCCTATACAAGCTTGATTACTGGGACTCCAAGACTAGTAGGAAAAACTGCTTCTGTCCCATAAACCAGCTGAAAGGGTGACATGGAAATATATTTCTTTTTAGTGAGCCTGTCTACCCACAAGGCATGTATCAACTTTTTATGCCATGATCTCTTGTTCTCTTCCAGCAGCTTCTTAATTAATGTAACCAGGCTTTTATTTGATGATTCAGCTAGGCCATTACCTTGGGGGTAATAGGTAGTTGAATGTCCAAGTGCTATTCCGTACCTGTGACAGAAATCAACGAATCTTTTGGATTCGAAAGAAGCAGCATTGTCAGTGATTATTTTCCTTGGACAGCTAAAACGTGATAAGATGAAGTCTTCTAGGAACCTAATGATGACAGAGTCAGTGGCATTCCTAGTGGGTATAGCTTCTATCCATTTAGTGAAGTAATCTGTAGCAGTTAGGATCCATTTATGTTGTCCATAGGAGGCAGGATGAATTTCTCCTATAAACTCTAGGCCCCATTGCATGAAGGGACCTTCTATGGTGATAGGTTGCAGAGGGAGGGGAAGGAGCTTTCTTTTGCCCTCAAAGATTTGGCATTTGTGGCAGGCAAGAATCATTTTATGGACATCACTAAAGAGTGTAGGCCAGTAGTAACCAGCCCTGAGTATCTTATTTGCAGTGGTTTTCTAACTCAGGTGGACTCCACACTCCCCAGCATGGAATTCTTGTTTGATTCTTGCAGCTTCCGTTTCAGACAAACATTTCAGTAGAAGGCCATTTGGATTTTTCCAATATAGACTCTCATTCATAATGCAGTAATTTCTAGCTTTGAGTTTTATGAATCTGGCCTTTGTTTTGGATAGTTCTAGAGGGGCATTGAGGTTTGTGAGCACGTAAAGGATATCAGTATACCAAGGAGAGTTCTGAAACTGCTCCTCCAGAGTTGGATGGGGCAATCCTTCCTGCTCATCTAAGGCATTTATCATGTTAATGTCAAGGGCCTGCAAGTTTGATTTAGCCATTAACTAGGCCAAGCCTTGACCTTTGATCAGCTTAGTGGGTTTTATTTCAAGGTAGTATTCCAAGATGGTAGCAATCCATTTGCCCCTTTTCCCATCAGGGTCTTGGGACAAGATATCCTTAACCACTATATTTGGCACATAGGAAATGCTGTGAGAATGCAGAATGTACACCCTAAAGTCTTTTAAGGCCTTAATCAGAGCATAGGCCTGCTTTTCCATGATGTTGTACTTTAAGGGTGCATCTCTTAAGGCTTTACTGAAGAAGGCTATAGGATGTTCATTACCTTCTAAATTTTTCTGCAGCAAAACTGCAGCTATTGTGTGTTGGGAAGCAAATGAAAAGATCAGAAAATCTTTTGAGAAGTCAGGGCTGATAAGGACAGGGGCCTGAGTGAGTGAAAGTTTTACTGACTCAAAATATTTCTTGGCTTCAACAGTCCACTTAATTCCTGCATCTTTCTTTAACATTTCAGTCATTTTTCTAAGATGTTCAGCAAGATTGGGGATAAATCTTCTAAGGAAATTGATCTTCCCTATGAAGGACTGAAACTCCTTGATGTTTCTTGGATGTGTAATTTGAAGTATTCCCTCAACTCGCTGTGGGTCTATCCTGATCCCTTTCTCAGATATAATGTGCCCAATAAGTTTACCTTCTTGCAGCCCAAAAAATGGTTTTCTTAGGGTTTAGGGACAGACCATACGTTCTACAATTTTCAAAAACTTTCCTTAGATGTTTTAAGTGTTCCTCTTCAGTTTTAGAAAAGACAGTCAAGTCATCCAAGTAGATAACTATGAAGTGTCCTATCTCCTCTGAGAAAGCTATGCCCATCGCTCTCTGGAAGGTAGCTCCATCATTCATCAGTCCAAAGGGCATTTTCACATACATGAAGGTGCCCCATGGAGTGGTGAAAGCTGTTTTGAGTTGGTCTTCTGGGAGTACCAGAACTTGGTTGTATCCTGAAAAACCATCAAGCAGGGAGATTCTCTTAGAGCCCACTACCTTTTGTAGGATATGTTCCATTCTAGGCAAAGGGTAGTTGTCTTTCAAGGAGGCTCTGTTGAGGTTTCTGAAGTCTATGCATAGCCTGATCTCCCCTGTCTTCTTCCTTACGACCACTAAGTTTGACACCCAATCAGAAAACCTTACAGGGACTATTATGCCTGCATCATACATTTTCCTGATCTCTTTCTCTACTGCAGGCAATTGTTTTGGGTTGATTCTTCGAAGTTTTTGTCTGAAAGGCTTCTGATTTTCCTTTAGCGGTATCTTGTGTTGTATGATGTTGGTGTCATAGGCCTTTAAGTCTTCATAGCTCCATGCAAACACGTCAATGAATTCCTTAAACAAGTCAATGTATTTTTTCTTCATGTTTGCAGGTATAGACTTAGCCAGTTTTATCATTTTGGGTCTGTCTTTAGTGCCTATGTTGCATTCTTCTATATATGATTCTGCATGTTCTATGGTGGGATTCTTTGCTACATCATAGAAATCAAAGAGGTCCTCTAAGGGTTCCAAGCCTCTGGGTATGTTCTTATCTTTGGCCTGCAACACCTCTACTTCTTTTGTATCCGCGTTTTCACAATTTTCGTTAAAATTTCCTGTTTGCTCGGAAAAAGAATTTATTTCTATGTTACAGGGTGTTTCTTGTTCATCTGGGGGATCCTCGCTTGGGCGGCTATCATCAGGAATCGAGTCTAAATCCGAAAATTCAAACTCATTCCTGCCCACCAGGAAATCTTCGATCTGTTTGTCTCCTTCAAAAACCTGCCAATATTTTTCATTGTCTGGCACTGCAGGCCTGAATTTGGTCTGAATAATAATTTGTTGGTCAACTAGGGCCTTAAGATATGAGCTAGCTAGGCAAGCTAATCCATTTTCTATTGTGTTTTGACCCCTAGGAGTGAACACTAATTTATATTCAACGAATGTTTTCAACAGATCCAGAGTGTCATTCCTATATGCTCTTAGTCTGGGATGTTTTGCTGAATACTCACCATTCACCTGTTTTATAACTAACTCTGACTCTCCTTGTACATCTATCCTATGGGCTCCTAATTTCTTCAACAGATTCAAGCCAAAAATGAGAGCCTCATACTCTGCAATGTTATTCGTGCATTTAAAACGCAGGTTCACAGCGTGGCTCTCTGCATGATCATCTTCTGTGTTACGTAGCCACACTCCTGCTCCAGCGCTTTGTCTAGTACAAGACCCATCAAATTTCATTTCCCACAGGGGTTCATTGTTTACTTCGTCTTCATCCCCTCCCCTACAGCTGGATTCACCATTATGTTGAGTTGTGAGGTTTGTGCTACGAGGGGGGTCATTTTGTGGTTCATTATGGGCATAGAGATTAGGGAGGTGGCTAGCTTACTGTTTTTGTTCTATTTCTGTTCCATTCAGAGTTACATTTTCAGTATTTTTCCCATGGTCTTCTTCATCATGTTCTTCTAGAGTAGCCATTATGTTGAAATCCATGGGCTCTACGTTTGTATCTCCATTTTCTGATCTTGGCTCTTCTAAGGGTTGGTCATTGTAGAGAATGAAAGAGTCCAGATCTGTATGTACAGAGTATAGTGGTGAGTTTTCAGGTTTCTCGGGGCTACTAACTAGGAATTTCATTTGAGATTCTCTATACAGTCTTCTAAGCTGGCCGAATATAAGGATGGTGGCATATGAACCATCCATCTGCATTGTTCCTTGCAGTTTGGCTCCCCATGATCTTGATAATAGCATGCCATACTTAAGTGGCACATCTGCCACCACAACATACATGACCATACATTTAGCAGGAATCTGGGTTAGGCTCACACATAAGTCTTTGATCAGGCCTAGGAATTTTACTCTACTAGAGTCAAATGAATACAGATATTTGTAAGGTCGGGTTATCTCTAGGCCTAGCCTCTCCATCACTACCTTAGGCATTAAATTATGTGATGCTCCAGAATCATGCATGGAATTGTGCAAGATCTTGTCATGAATGTTGAGAATGATATAAAAAGGCGGAACTACCCCTTCCTGAAACTTTCCCTCAATCTTTGGACCAAACAGCAGGGCGGGTTGATCATCGCTCAGATTTACAGTGTCACTATTTACACTCAGATTTAATGCTTTCAAAATCTGGCCTTTATATATATCCTGAGTGGCCAACTTAGATAATGGTACAGATATTTTAATTTTCGCAATCTCACTCTCTAAATGGAAAGTGGACTGGGTCTTTAGAATGTTCAACTCTGTCTTATTTGTTACTACCTTAGTAGCTGAATCAGTTTGTAATTTTTCACTATGTACAGGGTTGGGAACTGTTGTATCAAGAGCACTAACTATGGTGCTAGTACTGCTAGTTGGTTGATCTTGTTTTTCAGTGTTTTGGTTGTCTTTTTCTTTGTCTTTTCCAGAACCTTCAGCTGCTGATTTGGAATTCTCAGCAGTTGCTTTAGAATTTTTGTCAGGCTTTTTCTTGATTGTAATCTCAGGAGTCTTGGCTTTGGGAGTATCTTGGTTTTTCTTGCTCCTAAGTTCATATTGTTCCCTGACTTGCAACATGGCATTTTCAAATCCTAATCTATAATCCTTAGACTCAAACCACTCCTCATCACAACCAGTGGTGGAGGGCTAGTATTCTTCTGAATCATAATTTAGGATTGAGTCTTTTGCTTCAAACATGTTTATTGCATTCCCTTTAGACTCTTCAATGATTCACTCATCTTCATCTAAAATTTTTTCTTGAAATGGGGGAATAATTTGTTGATCTGACTCTCTTTTCCTATTGGGGGCAGCATTGTTTCTTCTAATGTTTTGGTTTTGGTTTCTGTTTTGGTTGTTGTTTTGGACAACCATCCTCTTTATCATTTGTTGAATTTCTTCCACGTTTTTAGACAGTCTATCGTATTTGGGATCAGATGTGGAAGCTACGTTTTCATCCCTATATGTTACCCTTTTTTCAGCTTTTAGTCTTGCCCTTTTTTCCATTAAGTTTGCTTCTATGGTTATGGCTCCTTTTTGCATGTATTCCAGGGTGTTGTACTCTTTATCCCTAAGCTCATAGTCCATGTCGGAATCAAATCCCTCAGGGTATTTAGCTAGGGCCATACCTTGAGGAGGCTTCATGTGTGGAGGGAGAGCATTATAAATGCTGTTGAATCTAGTGGTGCAATCATGAACACTCTCTACTACATTCCTCTTAAGGGACATGTATTCTGCCAGGAGCTGGCGAGGGTTTGCTCTAACCTCCCACTTGTTTATGAAGGTCTGTTATAATGCAGGGAGATCTTGAATACTGCCAAGAGGTAAACCTTTAAACCATTTCTTCACCTCACCTCCTAAGCTTTGGGTAAAGATTCTCATTTTGATTGTTTCATCATCAATCTCCATATAATCAAAAGAATCCTCCATCTTATCTACATGTTGCTGAGCTATTATGGACTCTTTAGCAGTGAAGTGTGGGATTTTTGACTGATAATCATTGGGCAAGGGTAATAGGGGTTGAGGTAAAAGCAAAGGTGCATACCAAGCTGCCATAATGATGTTCTGATGGGGTAAAGGGTTAGCTTGAGCAGCTGGTATTTGGATGACAGGGATGTTTGGACCAGCAGAAGTCTATTGAGCAGATCTAGGGTGAGAGAGCCCCAAGTTTTGAAGGAAGTGAAAATCAGGTGGTGTGGAAGGAGGGGTTTCACTGTCCCTAGTGTTTTTACCACTGTTATATGGTGTATTGTAAACTTCGAGGTCTTGCTGGTCTAGATGATTTAATGACCTAGTTCTCAGTAGTCTATTAGGTATGTCTAGGTCAGGAAGGAAATGTGCTAGAGCTGTTAGGTTTTCTGGTGCAGAATTAGCTCTATGAATGTTGCTGGAAATAATTGATCTCATAGGTGTAGGGGCTCCTTTGAGGATACTCTCTGGATTTTCAACTATTTCCGGTGGGTCAGGGTTGGGATAAGCTCTTGTGTGAATAGTTTTGAAAGCCAGAATGTTGTTTCCTAGCCAAGCAGCTTAACCCTATTTGTTATTTCTACTGTGGTTAATGTTGTCTTAGGGACTGGCCTCCTAGCGGAGTCTTCATTATGTTTCGGGTCTGGTCTCCCAGTGGAGTCTGATGCGAAACCAAGATGATCAGCAGGCCTACTGATCACCAGTGGAGTCTTTTAACGTTTAGGAGCTATGGAGTCTCCAGGTGGAAAGGTTTTAAGGTATTCAGGGGATACACTGTCCACCACAGTGCTGATGAAATATCCCTTTTCAAGGATATCCCACTAAACACAGCAAACTCTAACCAGAGATTGACTGGGAGGGTATTTACCAGATATGTCACCTCAAATAAGAGGATGAGATCCGGAGGCTACCTGGCCCTTTCCAGGCTCTGTCTAAGAGTATGGGGTAAAACACACAAGAGGTAAGTGGAATGGGAAGGATAAGTGTTTTACTACCAACCTAACCAGAGATTCTAGGTTTTCTGAGGTTTGGAGATGTATCAAGGTGAAAGTACTCAGAAAGTCCCCAGCGGAGTCGCCATTATGTTGGGGTTCTCATGTTTTGGCTAGGTTGGCAAGACCAAAAGACGAGACAACATAGAACTACTTTGGAACCTCAGGATCTAGCCCTCCTGGGTTCAGAGAGGGATCTCTCTATAATAGTCAAGGCATATGGCTTTAAAGCTCAATTTTAAGATATTATGCTAGTTTTAGGCTCATGGTTGTTGGTTTGATTGTTTGTGTTTGGTTGGAGGGAATCAGGAAAGGAAGGTCCAATACAAGACAAGGATGAGCAAAAGGGAAGCTAGGCAAAGGTAGATAACTCAGAGAACATCAAGGCCATTGGGAAATGGAGTCAAGAAAGGGTTTACTTGTGTTCAATGTGCAAGCTTTCAGTTGGGAAAGTCATCTAAATCATCTGGATCTTAAAGGATAGAAGATGGAATGGAACATTAAGGACTGAAAATAAAAGGAGGAGAACCAACCAACTCTATCTATAGATCAGACCAGAGGTCATTTAACTCCAGGTCTGCTTGGACAGAATTAGAGGCAAAAAAAGGGATCTTAGAAAGGTTAACTGGTCATGCAAAGATCCTAGTGGACAGGGCTAACACTAATCCCCAGTGTTCCCAAACCTTCCAGCTAAATCCGACCAAGAACATCTAAACATGGACTTCATCAATTCATACATCAGAGAGCAGGCAATATCATCCACTACACTTGTTAAATCAATTGAAATCAACATTCAGATACACATATAAGCAGAAAACCTTGAGGTAGGGAGAGCAGGAAACATAGGGCACCTAACAAGGGTGAATCCTATGTTATACTTCTGTTGCCTACCAGCAGAAATGAAATGAAACAGAACATAACATAAGAGCAAGTCAATCACAAATACAGAGAAAGAGGAAACATCACCAGCTGCTTTAGATTAGGATCCAAAGAAACATGCTTGTCATATTAAAACAACACCAATCAGGTACATCATTGCCCACAGCTTGAACATTCAGTCTGAATACATCAAATCTCAGCCTATCTTACAATATACACAGAGAACTTGTCTTAAGAGGAAAATACTTGCATTTCACTGATATCTCATCAACAACCATTACAAATATTTCCTTCTGTTCTTTATAGCAGATGACGATCAGAAGGTCGAATGGGGAGGTAGGTGAACACTAAATGTGATATTAAACACAAAAATGAATGCAAGGCCGAAGCCCATTCTATTTGACTGCTGTGTATTTACTCTCTGTCACCACTTATATACATGGATGATCTTCTTCAGATTTACCTTTGCCTTAGATATGACTATGATGCACTCTGGTGGCCACACTTTACTGTACTTGTGGGGAATAAACAAATGTTGCACATGGTATGATAGCTCGAACAGTGATTTGGGAGGGCGGTTCCCTCATGGGTACGGTTGTGGAGTGAAAACAATATGGATGACCTGTACTGCAGGAGGAGGAACATTTTTCCAGTGGAAGAAAACCCTGATGGTGCGTTTACTATGCTCTAGACCCTCTGATCGATTCTAGGGATCTTCGAACTGGGCTTAGCTTCCAAAACTGCTGATTTAAGGCCCGAAACCTTCATGGTTGTGCTCTAAACTCTTATCCTTGCTCTGAAACATTCTTTCTTCTATGATCTTGCCATACTGCGCTCTAAATGATGCCGTAAGGTATTCTCGCAGGGCTCGAAGTTTGTTTCTTTAATGCAGGCCCTGTCTCCAACTTCCTTAGTCATTTCTAATAAATTCTGCTCCTGAAACAGATCTTCTTTGGATTCATCTGTCATGGTAGCGTAGACGTTTATCTTGGCGGCCATTCCTTCTAAATATCCCTGCAAAATGCAATAAACGGTGAGGAAAACAACTGATGGAGCGGCGGATGATGTGGAAGATGAGTGTGACCATGCAGATGGCGTGGTGGAGGAAAAGAAAACTTGTAGAGGAGCGTGGGGGAGAAAATCGCGGAAGAAATGGTGAAAATCGCTATGGTATGAGGTTGGCGGGGCGTAGGGCGAATAAACGTGAAAAATGAATGACAAACACATAAATAAACCAGTTTTATGTAATGGACTAGGAATATGTACAGAGGGTATTCGTGGTAATGACGTGGCGAGACGGGGTGAGGCGGGAGACCGTGGAATGCTCAACAATGCATGGACAGATCTGGACCGTCGATCGGGCGGAGATCGGCGGCAGGGTGCGACGAACGGGGGGTTAGCTGGCACGATGGTCGGGCGTTAAGAAGTGCGCAGGTTCGATGAATGAGCATCGTTGGATGAGGGCTCCAAGATCTGATGGCCTTTATTCATTCCACTACCCGGCCACCAACCGAACATTAATGCGCGAAATGAGAGAGGTTTTGTCGCCGTACATGAGACACACGGGCAGCACTGAGTGGAATCGCTGGGGCTCTGGGGAAAACCGCCGACTCGCGAATGGTCGTGCGGAAAATACTGGTGGATTTGGAACAATGCGCAGGGACGGGAGTGGGGACCACTGATCGGAAGGGCTCTGTGCCGTTGGATCATACATTAACTTGGACGGCGGAGATGAACTACAGGGGGGCCAAGGTGTACAGCCATGAGATTTTGGAGCGACCCCCCATAGTGAATAACAGTCGTTCGATCGGGTGAGTTCTACGGCTGAGGTTGAGCCCGAAATGGATCTGTGATAAGCGCCTTTCAAAACTGGGCTATGGTCATAGCATCGGGTCACGTGGAAGATAAAGGAGCGCGGGGCTTTGGCCAAAGGGGCCAGGACCTAAAATATGATTTTTGCACATTTTAAAGCATTTTTTGGCCCAAGGGAAGGAACAATAGGGAGGCAAGGTGGAGAATTAGGGAAATAAAGGGTGATGGGGGGGTTTAAGGGGATTTTGGAGAATTTAAGAGGGTGATGGTGGGGATAAAAGGAAGAAAAGGGATTTTGACAAAGAAAAGGGGAGGGTAAAATGAGGGTATTTGCAGGGGTATAAAGGGGCAATAGTGGGCCCTTTGAGAGATGGATCAGCAGAGGGGATGCATATTATGCCTAGCACAGAGAGACTCCAAGGAGGATGAATTTTCAGGGGAAAGGCATTCCTTGGAGGCTCCAGAACAATCTAGCCCCCAGCTTGCTTGTCAAGGATTCCATAGGGGGGCTAACAGCTAGCATTCCAAGGAGGGAGTGACAAGGTATGTTAAGCTCTAGTAAGGAATGCTAAGGAATATCAGGGCATGTCAATAAGTGCTGGAGTGTGCTATGGAGTTCCATTGTGTGTTAACATGTGTTAAATAGTTCCAAGACATGCAAGATACTAAGGCATGCTAGGATTTGTAGGGTTGCAGGGTATGCCAATATGTGTCAAGGAGTATCAAGGCAACAAAAATAGGAACCAATCTAAAATTCAAGGAAATGAACACATAAGAGGTTTAATAAGTGAATACTTTATCTTTTTCAAAAGGGGCATGCTAGGAACACTAATAATAGGTTCCAATACATGCCAAGTTCCAACGTGTTCCAAGTGCTCATGTATGTTAATGTGTGCCAAAGTGTTCCAGGGCATGCTAGGGACTACAAGGCATGCCAACACATTCTAGGAGAGTGTTATGCTATGTTAGGACTTGTCAACCTATCCTTGGGTTTCCTAGTTGTTGGCTCCCTGTGATTTTCAAGAATGGAAAAAACAAACACTGTAGGGGCCACATCAGAACTGCTTTGGAATCCTAGGACCTAGCCTTCCTGGATTCAGAGAGGGATCTCTCTAATTAAGCTGTTTTTTATTGATTTATCTTTGTGCTCTTTGTTTTAAGATTTTAGGCTAGTTATTAAGTTCTAAGGACTTGTTGGTTTTGGTTGGATTAAATGATAGATTGAAATATCAATGGTGTGACTGATTGAGAAAATGTTACAGCTGAGCAAATAGACTATGAAAAGACATAAATTAATTGGGCAATGGAGTCATAAAAGGATTTAATTATTCATCAACTCTGCAAGGGCTTTCATAGGGCAAGTTAACTATATCAAATGGATTCTTTAGATTAGGTTGTGATATGAAACATTAATAAGTTGTGAAGGCAACAAAGCTATAGTCAGTTAAGAATCTTCTAGCTCTACTTAAACAAGAAAAGCCTTTCAAAGTAACTGTTTTGAGCAAGTCAAAGGGCAGGACAAACCATAATCCTCTTGGACAAGCTTTAATCAGCAAACTTCTAAGACATCAATCCAGTAATTCAAGAACTTCTTTCAGACAAAGAAAACATATAAGATAACAGTAAGAGTGTTATAAGATCAAACATAAATAATCTAATCTACTTTTGACAAACTCTTGAAAGAATTGTCAAAGCAACATTTCAAGGCAGTCCAGAGGGCAGGGCATACCTTAAACCTCACTGGTTCAGACTCTAATAAGTACACTTTAAATAAAGGTCTTGAAAACAATATCTCAAGTCTTACTCAAAGGAACATGGGCTCACCATACTTTCCTTGGTTCCACTCTATTGAATCATTCTTAAGAAAACAAGCTAGATAAAATTGGAAGTCAATTAAGAATCTCTCAATCAAACCTTGCAGAAGAAAACATGAATATAAAGAAAACAGACAGAAATAGGGTGCTGAAATAGCAATTCCTAATCTAAAACTTTTGGTTCTTTATCAGGGAAAGATGAACATAATGGAAAACATAAGAAGAAACAATAACAATTAGGAAAACTTCACCATTGATATAGCTCAAGGATCTAGTGAACATGCTTGTATTATTGATGATAAAACCAGTTACAATACTCCATGTACAATGTCTTTATGCTACTCATAGCTTTCTTCAGTTCAGTTTAGCATTCCTTGATTAGCTCAGTAGCAGAAATCAGTCCAAAAAACATCAAGTAACCAACATTTACAATGAGGCTCATATGCAATATTTATATGCAAAATGAGGAGGTGTTGCTAAGTTAGGGTGTTTAAATGTTATTTATTACAGAGTTAATGATTTTTTACCTTTGAGACCATGCAAGGCCCAAGGAAAAAATATCTGAAAGATTTACTCTGAATAATAACTTCTGTATTAACTTCTAAGTTAATTAGGCTGAAATATTTGACTTTTAAGGCTTTGTAATAACTTGTGTAATAATTGTTGAGCTGCTTCAAAATATCTCTGACTGAGTAATAAATGCCTGATGCCTTTATGGAAAGAAATAATGCTTGTAGGTGGCCAATTTTTCTTTGGAGAAGTAATTGCTCCTTTGTTGAGTAATTCGAAGTTGGCTTTGGCTAATCTGTCTTTGTTTTAGTCATCAATCTTTCGTATTAGGCCTTTAACCTTGATTTAACTTCAATATTATACATCACTTTCCTTTATCCTTTGTTCTACTTTATAACTATTTTGTCCATCTAGCCTTCATCTTTAAACCTTTGTCCTTTCATCTTTAATTACTGCTTTAAAGGGCTAATTCTCTGTTTTGTTCTTTAATGTGCAATTAGCCCTTTTAATCTTATGTTCTTCATTTTCCTCTTTATTTCTCTAACAGTATCTGTTCTCTGTATGCAAGGAAGGTTTCTTCATGGTACAAGGGTTATAGCCCATCGATGAACATGATTCATTGATGGATTAACCCTTATGCAGGATCCCCTTGTTCTTTTGCATGAATTCACCTCTCGGATCGTCATCCAGAGGCTTAATTTGTCACTTTTTGACTATGGGAGGGCATTTTTGGGCCTTTGTCTGCCATTAATCCTACAACAAACAAACAAATATTAATTTTTTTTTAAAACATGCGGAGGGGGGTAACAACTGCATTTTTTGGGTTTCTGGCATCAGGGAGCGATTTACAGAGGAACGGAGGGTGCAGAGGAATGATCTTGGAGGCGGGTTTACGAAGAAATGCAAGCGAGGGTGAGGAAATTTGAATTTCGGTGCACAAAGGGGGAAAGGTGGTTTTGAAAAACCACCGTGGTTTTCGCGCGGGCTACAGGCGGTAAGCAGTATCGAGTGATGGGCGCACAATACCACAAACTGGCTGCCACGTGTCTGGGCCAATAACGCCTATTTCGCATGGGTGGAGGGCGTTAAACTTCGAAATCTATGCGATATGCGATCTAGACTGTTAGATCTTGGGCGATAAGATCTACGGTGTGGGCATCATTATGAAGCGGGGTGTGAGTTTGGTAGCGGGAAAGTGGAGTACAGGTGGTAGACGATAGTTGGGGTGCAGAGATTAGAGTGGAAAGTGGGGTTGGGTGATGACGTAAGTAGTTTTGTTGGGTATCAGGGAGACAGGTTAAGATATGGGATGAGGGGCGGTGAAATAAGGGTCGTTGGATGAGGACTTATGATCCGAGATTAGCGGCGGAGATTGGTCAGGAAGAAAAATAAAGAAGGTAGGGTTGAAGTGAGAAGGGCCCACCTTAAATAATTTTCGAAGGTTTTGAGTGGGTTTTTTACCAAGTTGGGGGTTTAAATAAAATGAAAAGCAAAGGCATATTTGTATGGGAAAGGGGTTGGGGAATAGTCAAAAGGTGATGGTCCCGTGGGGGTAGAGGGGACCAGAGGCTGAGAAGGAGAGGGACTTAAGGAAATAGTGGTAGGTCATGGTTTTAGGGTCACTTGGGTAGAAGGGCTGGGGCTTAAGGCCGAAAAAGGGCTTAAGGGCTATATGTAAAAAAGTGGGTTTTTTCACATAAAAACAGAGTTTTTATGGGCTTTTTAAGGGTTCCGATAGGGTTAAAATCAAATCTTAAACAATGTAAGGAGGGTTTTTACATTGTTTAAGGGTTTTTAGACAAAAATGATGAATGAGGGAGGATTTTTAGGGATTTTTGAAAGGAGAAGAAGGGAGATGAAATGAGGGTGTTAATGAAATGATGAATAAGTCCAATAGGCCAGAAAATGGAGTTTTCTTTTAGAGCAGTAGGGTCAACATTTGAGAAGGCACCAAGATAGGAAGGCTTAGTGAGAAATAGTATTTTTTAGGATGATGAAGACAATGAGACCTCTAAATATAGTTGATGGGAAAATAATTCTATCTTTAGGTGCTTATAGAACATCCACAGTCATCTAGTGAAATCTGTAGAATACAGGAGGATAACAGTGGCTCCAACTGGGGGGGGCAGCTCCTTTAGGAGGTGTCAAGAACCTCAGAAGATAAATCTCTGGAAGAAGTAGACTAGTGCCTTGTTCTGCACCTTGGCAGACCTCCTTTATCTTGATGATTTTCTTCTTTGAAGAAGTGATCTGCAGTATTTGAATCATAACATGATTAATTCCAACTCAACCTCTACCTACCCATCACACTAGTTCTAACATTTCTTCTTCTTCTTTGAGTGCATTTGGACTAGAAACTCTTTGATATTTTTATTTTTCAAAACAGAAATAATATATCTATTCCTATCCTTATTTCTTCCAAAATTTCAAATTAAACTGTTGAACTCTTTTATTTTCTACCTAAAATACTTGGCTACCAAGATTAAGCTGTTTGGCAGCCTTTATTTTCTAATCTAAAACATAAAATTGAAAACATAACCAAATCAGGATTATAAAGTCTGATTTGTTATGAGTAGTGATACTTTGTACAAATCTGCATACAGAACATTATTTTGCAGAACTTTCAACACAAAAATTTGAAGGCTGAAATTTGGAATTTGCTTTTTATCCCTCTCTTCTTTCTTGGCCCAGATTTTGAGTTTTAGGACCAATTTCTAATCTAATCTAGTCTACTGATAAGCCAAGTTTAGACAGTTTGGAAAATATTCAGTCACTAACCTATCAGCAGAAATTTAAAACATGGTTTAAATCAGGATTAGACATTCTGATTAACCATGGTTGTGGCATTTGGAACAAGCTACACACAGTAATTATTTGCATAAAAGTAAATCTAGAAAGACAAGGCTGTGATGTGTCATTAATAATGCATCCTTATCTATCTCTTTGGTTCTATTTTGAGCATGTGGAACCAACATGTTTATAATTCCCTAATCTCTCCTTTTGACAAGTCAAGTCTGAAATAATATTGACAATCATTGTTTCTACTGACTTATCAACATAAATTTAAATCATGTTCAGCCATGATTAGGCTAGATGACTGAACAAGGTATCATTTTTAAATCAACAGTGGCATTTAGGCTTGCACACTATCAGAAGTACTATATTTTTGTGTATGGGGCTATACCTTTTCTTTTTCTGCCCTCTTTTTCTTTGTTTTTTCTATTTTTGTACTTATCTTTCCTCTGATTTTTTATTTAAACAATTTTATATACAGTGGATAAAGCTTCAAACTTGACATTATTAATGGAAATAATGTTTGAGCATCCTGCCATTGACAGGACCTCCGAAAAGTTATGTTCCATCCATTTCCTGTAAGAAAAATGCATTGTTGCCTCTGGCAGAATGGACAATATAAGGACCTTTCAACAGATTTTCAAGCTTACCATGTTTTCCTTTGTCTTCTCTCCTTGAGTCCCATTTGAGCACTTTGTCACCAATGTTGAACTCATTTTCCTTTTTCCTTCTATCAAATAGCTTCTTGATGTTTTCTTGCACTTGCTGTGTTCTGTTATATAATTCCTCTCTTGTTTGTTGCAACTATATGGTCTGATTTATCCTTCTTATCATGCCATCTTCTTCAGAGTATACCTCCTGGATCAGCTTCATGACTGGCACTCCTAGGCTTGTTGGAAAAATTGCATCTTCTCCATAAACTAGTTGATAGGGAGACATTCGAATGGATTTCTTTCATGTTAACATGTCAGCCCATAATGCATGTACTAGCTTGCTGTGCCATGACTTTTGATTTCCCTCCAGAAAATTCTTGATGATGTTTACTAGAATTTTATTTGAGGATTCTTCCAACCCATTACCTTGAGGGTAATAAGCTGTGGAATGACCCAATGTGATCTAATATTTGTGGAAAAATTCCACCATCCTTTTAGATCCAAAGGCAGCTACATTGTCAATGATAATCTTTCCAGGACACCCAAATCTAGACAAAATATGGTTTTCAAGGAATTTAATGATGACTAGATTAGTGGCAGTTCTAGAAGGGATGGCCTCTATCCATTTTGTAAAGTAATCAGTTGCTATGAGGATCCATTTATGTTGGGCAGATGAAGAAGGATGGATTTCCCCAATGAAGTCCAGGCCCCACTGTTGAAAAGGAGCTTCAATAGAGATAGGATGCAGAGGTAAGGGTAAGAGTTTTCTTTTTCCTTCAAAGATTTGACATTGGTGGCAGGAAATTACCAATTTATGGATATCTTGGAAGAGGGTGGGCCAATAGTAACCAGCTCTAAGGATTTTGTTTACAGTTGTCTTCCAATAGAGGTGGCCTCCACATTACCCTTCATGAAACTCATGTTTGATCTTCTCTACATCATTCTCAGGCAAACATTTAAGTAATATACCAGTAGCATTTTTCCAATATAACCATTTATCTACAGTGCAGTAATTTACAGCTTTTAACTTTAGAAATCTTGCCTTTGTCTTTGATAAAGCAGGAGGAACATTAAGATAGAAGAGCACATATAAAATATCAACGTACCAAAGTGAATTCAACAATACTTCTTCAACAGGAGGGGTTGTGCACTCTTCTTTTTCTTCTAAAACATCAATCATGTTCATGTCTAAGGCTTTGAGGTTTAATTCAGCCATAAGTTTTGCAAGTCCTTGTCCCTTTATCAGTTTAGTGGGTATGATTTCCAAATCATATTATAATATAACAACAATCCACCTTCATCTTTTGCCATCAGGATCTTGTGTCAAAATGTCTTTGACAACTGTGTGTGGGACAAATGCAATTATGTGTGAGTGTAAAATGTAAACTCTGAATTCTTTCAGTGCTTTGATGATCAAGGCAAAAGCCTGTTTTTCCATTATATTGTAATTCAAAGGAGCATCTCTTAAAGCCTTGCTAAAAAATGTAATAGGTTTCTCTTGTCCCTTTATGTTTTTATGTAGTAGGACAACAGAAACTATATGTTCTGATGCAAAGGAGAAAATGAAGAAATCTTTTTTGAAATCAGGGCTAATGAGAAATGTTGTTAGAGTGAGTGCTTGTTTAAACAGTTCAAAGTATTCCTTTGCTTCAATGGTCCATTTAACTCATGTTTCCATTTTTAGCATGTTTGTTATGTTTCTAAGGACTTCAGCTAGGTTTGGTATGAACCTTCTTAAGAAATTAATCTTTCCAATGAAAGATTGCAGCTCTTTGATGTCTCTAGGATGGCTGATTTTCAATATGCCTTCAATCCTTTTTGCGTTTATTTTTATTCCCTTTTCAGATATAATATGGTCGAGAAGTTTACCTTCTTGGAGGCCAAATAAAGTTTTCTTGGGGTTTAAGGATAGACCATACTTTCTGCATTTCTCAAAGACTTTTCTTAAGTGAGAAAGGTGTTCTTCATCTGTTTTGGAATAGAAAGTGATGTCATCTAAATATATCACAATGAAGAAGCCTATCTCTTTTGAAAAAGCAATATCCATGGCTCTTTGGAATGTGCACCACCATTCATTAAACCGAAAGGAATTTTTACATACATGAAAGTTCCCCAAGGTATAGTGAAAGTTGTTTTAAGTTGATCATCAAGATGTACCAGCACTTGGTTGTATCCTGAAAAGCCATCCAGTAAAGAAATTCTCTTAGAACCTACTACCCTTTGTAAAATACGATCCATTTTGGGCAAGGGGTAGTTGTCCTTTAAAAAGGCTTTGTTTAAGTTTCTAAAGTCTATACAAAGCCTTATTTCTCCTGTTTTCTTCCTCATAGATACAAGATTGGAAACCTAGTCTGAGTATCTCACTGGGACTATGATTCCAGCATCATACATTTTTTTTATTTCTTTCTCAACCAGGGGTAATTGCACAGGGTTTATTCTGTGCAATTTTTGTTTAAAAGGTTTCTGGTTTTCTTTGAGGGGTATCTTATGTTGGATTATCTCTGTATCATATGACTTTAAGTCCTCATAAATCCAAGCAAAAACATCATAAAATTCTCTAAAAATCTTAATATATTTCAATTTTATATGATCTGGCAATGTTTTGGATAATTTGATCATTTTGGGCTTCTCTTTACTGCCTATATTGCATTCTTCTACTTCAGTTTCAGTAGGTTCCATTTTTGGCTTTTTGGCAACATCATTGAAGTCAAACAATTCTTCTAGAGGCACCAGTCCCTTTGGCAAGTTATCAGTGTGAGACTGCAGCACTTCAAAATCTTCTTGTTCTAAATTAGTGCTCAGTTTTGTTTTATGTGGGTGTTCTTTAGCTAACAGATTTATATAAGCAATGTTTATATCAGCAATTTTAGGAGTTTCTTCTTCATAATATTTTCCCTCAGTAGGACGGTCTTCTTCATACTCTAAGTCTGAATTGGCCATTTCAAACCCATTTATAGACTATAGGAAATCCTCTATTTGTTTATCTCCTTCAAAGACTTGCCAATATTTTACATTATCAGGGACTGCTGGTCTATATTTAACTTGGACTGTGTATTTTTTTCTCTCATAAGGTTTTTGAAATGAACTAGCAGCAAAGGATAAACCATTGGCAAGAATGTTTTGGCTTCTAGGGACAAAATTAATCTCATATTCTGTGAATGTTTTCAAAATATCAACAACATCATCTCTATAAGCTTGTAATCTTGGATGCTTGGCAGTATATTATCCATTCAATTGTTTGATAATCAATTCTGAATCTCCATGAATAGTTATCCTCTTGGCTCCTCGTTCTCTCAATAATTGTAGTCCTAAGAGGAGAGCTTCATATTCAGCTATGTTATTTGTGTATTGAAAGTATAATCTGTATGAATGGCCCTCGGCATGATTATTCTTTGTGTTATGTACCCATATGCCTGCTCCTAAACCAGTTTTTCTACAAGACCCATCAAAACTCATACTCCAAAGAGGTTCATGTTCAGATTTTTTATTAAAGTCATTTCTATCCTCTTTGTTCTGTTTGTCATAGCTGCCACTATGTTGTTCTTTAGGGTCTGCACTATGCTTAGTTTTGTCTTGTTCCTCATGGTTTCCATTGTGTTGAGGATTTTCTATTTCTTTCTCATGGTCAACATTATGTTGGTGACTATTTTGCTGCCTAGGATCTATCTTGTGTTTGTTGTAATTTTCTAAATTAGCAAACTGTTTCGGCCTTTTCTCCTTTTTTCCCTCTTTTCCTATTATTGGTTTGTCATCTATTTCTCCTTGCTCATTAATATTTTCATCATTGTATAGAATGAATGAGTCAAGTTCTGTATGAATAGAATAAAGTGGGGAGTTGTCTGGTTATTCTTGACTACTAACCATGTATTTCATGTGTGTTTCCCTATATAGTCTTCTTGGTTGACTAAATACAAGGATGGTTACATAAGTCATATCCATCTGCAGGGTGCCTTGGAGTTTATCACCCCATGACCTTGAAAGGAGCAGGCCATATTTAGGAGGTATATTAGCCACTACAATGTCCATTACTAAGCTCTTGGCTAGTATTTGTGCTAAGTTTACACATAAATATTTTATTAGGCCTAAACATTTAACTCTACTGCAATCAAAAGAGTACAAATATTTTTATGGTCTAGTTATTTCAAGGCCCAGTATTTCCATCACTACTTTAGGCATAAGGTTATGGGAGGCTCCTGAGTCAAGCATGGCATTGTGCAGAATCTTATCATGGATATTTATACTGACATAAAAGGGAGGTACACCTCCTTCTTGAAATTTTACTTCTACTTCTGGTCCAAACAGAAGCTCAGGTGTGTCATCAGTCACATTGACAGAATTAGTTTTTTCTTCTATGTTTAAAGCTCTTAAAATTTGGGTTTTATATACATCTTGGGTGACTAATTCAGTGAGAGGAACTGGGATCCTAATTTTAGCAATTTCACTCTCTATGCTGAACGGTATCTAAGTTTTTAACATGTTTAAATCAGCCTTCTTAGTCACTATTTTCTCATCAAAATCAGCTTGCTGGCTTTTATTATGGACAACAGTTAACATAGTTTTACTAGGAGCATTAGCTGAGTTTCTAGTGCTACTTTGGTCACCACTAGTTTTGTCATAATTTTGGGTGCTTTTTCCTTTGTTTTTATCAGAACTTTCAGCCATTTTTTATTGTTTTCTGCTGTCTTTTTAGAAATGTTTTTAGGATTGTTCCTAGTAGAAATTTCATAGGTTTTCTTTTTGGGAGTGTCTTGATTCTTTTTACTCCTAAGGTCATATTATTTGTGTACTTCCATTATAGCATTTTCAAAGACTTTTTTGTAATATTTAGATTCTGGGCTTTCCTGACCATAGGGTGTGTATATGCCTTGTTATTATTTAGTGAGGAAAACCGTATCTTCATTTTTTACTCCCAATAAGTTTATGTGATCTTCCTCTGTTTCTTCAATCACTCCCTCATCCTCATCAGCATAGTTTTGTTGGAAAGGAGGTCTGACTTGCTGATCAGGGCCTCTTTGTTTTATTTGAGCGGTATTCCTTCTAAAGTTTTGGTTCTAATTTTGATTTTGATTTTTATGAGTTGTTTGGTTCTCTTTAGGATAAGCTCTCTCATTCATGTTTATTCTCTCCATCATCCTTTCCATGGTTCTAACTAGGCTATCAATTTTGGAATCTGATGTGGAGGTTCCAACTTCATCTTTGTAGGTAACCTTTTTCTCTGCTTTCAATCTGGCCCTTCTGGCATTTAGGTTAGCTTCTACACTTACTGCCCCTTTTTGCATATCTTCTAACGTGAGAGATTCTCTCTCCCTTAATTGATAACACATGTCTGGGTCACATCCTTCAAGGAATTTTATTAAGGCTAGGCCTTGAGGGGGTTTCATTTGTGGAGGGAGTGCATTATAAACACTATTGAATCTAGCGAAATAATCTTGGACACTCTCTCCAGCATTTCTTTTAAGATCATTGCATTCTGACAAGATTTGTAGGGGGTTTCTCTTGAATTCCCATTTGTTTAAGAATAATTGATGGAAATTAGGGAGTTCATTGATACTATTAGGGGTTAAGCCTTTAAAACATTTTCTTGCTCCTCCCCCTAAAATTTGAGCAAACATTCTAATTTTAACAATTTCATCATCTATTTCTTGTCTTTCAAAGTAGTCATTCATTCTGTCCACATGTTTTTGAGCTATGGTAGAGCCACTAGCATCATATAATGGAATCTTGGATTGAAATTCCAGTGGCAGAACAACTAGGGGTAAAGGAAGGACTAAGGGAGCATACCATGTTGCCATGATATGAACTTATGGAAACAATGGAGGATTAACAAGTGGGGGAAGGTGATGTAGTGGAGTGGTTTGAACAGTGGGTGTATATATGGGTGTAGCTAAAGTACTTGGACCAACTAAGTGATGTTGAGTAGATCTAGGATGAGAGAAGCCAAAGTTATGGAGAAAATGGAGATCAGGAGGAGTGGAAGGAGAGGCTTCCCTGCTACTACTTTGTTGTGAGTCTACAAGCACAAGGTTTATCTGGTCTATACGACTTTGTGACTTGGTTCTAGATAAGCTTATTATATGAGGTAAGTTAACTTGGGTATTTTGCAAGTTTATAAGGTTTTCAGGAACTGAACTTGCTCTTAGGATGTGTCTAACAATAGTTGGATTTTTAGGTGTAGGAGACTTCCTAAGAATGTTTTTAGGATTGTCAACTATTGCAGGAGGATTTGGGTCAGGATGGGATCTGGTATGGATCCTTTTAGAAGCCAGGATTTTGGACCCAATAGGTCAGAAAGGTTTTTAGAGATATAACAGTCTTAAGATACAAACCAAACTGTAAAAGAGATACTTAATCCATAAAGTATTCTTGACTGGGTATTTTTTTTATTGTTTTGATGATAGGGTAAGTTTCCCAGTGGAGTCAATGAGAATTAGTGGAGTCACCAGGTGGAGGATTTTTACTTGTCTTATAGGACTAGTTGTTGTCCACCATCAACAATCAGGAACCAATCTTGGCTGACACTTGATTCATTTTAAACTAATGAGGTTTTCTGAGTTTTGAGTGAATCTGAAATGTTTACTACTCAATTTCCCCAGTATGGTCACCACTACATTGGCTCCCTGTGATTTGCAAGAATGGAAAAAAAAACACTATAGGGGCCACATCAGAACTGATTTGGAATCCTAGGACCTAGTCTTCCTGGATTCAGAGAGGGATCTCTCAAATTAAGGTTTTTTTGATTGATTTATATTTGTGCTTTTTGTTTTAAGATTTTAGGCTAGTTATTAAGTTCTAAGGAATTGTTGGTTTTGGTTGGATTAAATGATAGCTTGAAAGATCAATGGTGTGACTGATTGAGAAAATGTTTCAGCTGAACAAATAGACTGTGAGAAGACATAAATTCATTGGGCAATGGAGTCATAAAAGGATTTAATTTTTCATCAACTCTGCAAGGGATTCCATAGGGCAAGCTAACTATATCAAATGGATTCTTTAGATTAGGTTGTGATATGAAAAATTAATAAGTTGTGAAGGTAGCAAAGCTATAGTCATTTAAGAATCTTCTAGCTCTACTTAAACAAGAAAAGCCTTTCAAAGTAACTGTTTAGAGCAAGTCAAAGGGCTGGACAAACCATAATCCTCTTGTATAAGCTTTAATAAGCAAAATTTTAAGACAACAATCAAGTAATTCAAGAACTAATTTCAGATAGAGAAAACATATAAGATAATAGTAAGAGTGGTCTAAGATCAAACATAAATAATCTAATTTGCTTTTGACAAACTCTTGAAAGAATTTTCAAAGCAATATTTCAAGGCAGTCCAGAGGGCAGGGCATACCTTAAACCTCACTAGTCCAGACTCTAATAAGTACACTTTAAAGAAAGGTCTTGAAAACAATATCTCAAGTCTTACTCAAAGGAACATGGGCTCACCATACTTTCCTTGGTTTCACTCTATTTAATCATTCTTAAGACAACAAGCTAGATAAAATTGGAAGGAAATTAAGAATCTCCCAATCAAACCTTGTAGAATAAAACATGAATATAAAGAAAATAAATAGAAATAGGGTGTTGAAACAATAATTCCTAATCTAAAACTTCTGGTTCATTATCAGGGAAAGATGAACATAATGGAAAACATAAGAAGAAACAATAACAATTAGGAAAACTTCACCATTGATATAGCTCAAGGATCCAGTGAACATGCTTGTATTATTGATGATCAAACTAGTTACAATACTCCATGTACAATTTCTTTATGCAACTCATAGCTTTCTTCAGTTCAGTTTAGCATTTCTCGATTAGCTCAGTAGCAGAAATTAGTCAAAAAATCATCAAGTAACCAACATTTACAATGAGGCTCATATGCAATATTTATATGCGAAATGAGGAGGTGCTGCTAATTTAGGGTGTTTAAATGTTATTTATTACAGAGTTAATGATTTTTGACCCTTGAGACCATGCAAGGCCCAAGGCAAAAATATCTGAAAGAGTTACTCTGAATAATAACTTATGTATTAACTTCTAAGTTGATTAGGCTGAAATATTTGACTTTTAAGGCTTTGTAATAACTTGTGTAATAACTGTTGAGCTGCTTCAAAATATCTCTGACTGAGTAATAACTGCCAGATGCCTTTATGAAAAGAAATAATGCTTGTAGGTGGCAAATTTGTCTTTGGAGAAGTAATTGCTCCTTTGTTGAGTAATTCGAAGTTGGCTTTGGGCAATCTATCTTTGTTTTAGTCATCAATCTTCTGTATTAGGCCTTTAACCTTGATTTAACTTCAATATTATACATCACTGTCATTTATCCTTTGTTCTTATTTATAACTATTTTGTCCATCTAGCCTTCATCTTTAAACCTTTGTCCTTTTATCTTTAATTACTGCTTTAAAGGGCTAATTCTCTAATTTTTTCTTTAATCTGCAATTAGCCCTTTTAATCTTATGTTCTTCATTTTCCTCTTTATTTCTCTGACAATATATGTTCTCTGTATGCAAAGAAGGTTTCTTCATGGTAAGAGGGTTATAACCGATCAATGATCATGATTCATCGATGGATTAACCCTTATGCAGGCTCCCCTTATTCTTTTGCATGAATTCACCTCTCGGATCGTCATCCAGAGGCTTAATTTGTCACTTTTTGACTGTGGGAGGGCATTTTTGGGCCTTTTTACACCATTAATCCTGCAACAAACAAAAAAATATTAATTTAAAAAAAACCTCCGGAGGGGAGTAAAAATTGCATTTTTTGGGTTTTTGGCGTCGAGGAGCGATTTACAGAGGAACAAAGAATTCAGGGGAATGATCTTGGAGACGGGTTTACGAAGGAATGCAAGCGAGGGAAAGGGAATTTGAATTTTGGAGTGCAGAGGGAGAAAGGTGGCTTTCACGTGGGCTACAGGCGGTAAGCGGTATCGGGCGATGGGCACGCGATACCACAAAATAGTCGCCACGTGTTTGGGCCAATACCGCCCATTTTGCATGGGTGGAGGGCATTAAAATTTGGCGCTGAAATCGACGTGACATGCAATCTGGACCGTTAGATATTGGGCGATAAGATGTACGGTGCGGGCAACATTATGAATCAGGGTGTGAGTTTGGTAGGGGGAACTAGATTAGAGGTGGTGGATGATGGTTGGGGCATGGAGATTAGAGTGGAAAATGGGTTTGGGTGATGATGTAAGTAGTTTTGTCGGGTAGTGGGGAGACGGGTTAAGAGATGGGATGAGGGGCGGTGAAATAAGGGTCGTTGGATGAGGACTTATGATCCGAGATCAGCGACAGAGATTGGTCAGGAAGAAAAATAAAGAAGGTGGGGTTGAAGTGAGAAGGGCCCACCTTAAATAATTTTCAAAGGTTTTGAGTGGCTTTTTTACCAGGTTGGGGGTTTAAATAAAATGAAAAGTGGAGGCATATTTTTATGGGGAAGGGGATAGGGAATAGGCGAAAGGGGATGGTCTCGTGGGGGTAGAGGGGACTGGAGGTTGAGAAGGAGAGGGACTTAAGGAAATAGGGCGGGTCATGGTTTTAGGGTCATTTGGGTAGAAGGGCTAAGGCTTAAGGCTGAAAAATGGCTTAAGGCCTATATGTAAAAAAGTGGGTTTTTTGCATAAAAACAAAGTTTTTATGGGCTTTTTAAGGGTTCCAATAGGGTTAAAATAAAAGCTTAAACAATGTAAGGAGGGTTTTTACATTTTTTAAGGGTTTTTAGACAAAAATGATGAATGAGGGAGGATTTTTAGGGATTTTTGAAAGGAGAAGAAGGGAGATGAAATGAGGGTGTTAATGAAATGATGAATAAGTCTAATAGGCCAGAAAATGGAGTTTTCTTTTAGAGTAGCAGGGTGAAAATTTAAGAAGGCACCAAGATAGGAAGGCTTAGTGAGAAATAGTCTTTTTTAGGATGATGAAGACAATGAGACCTCTAAAGATAGTTTATGGGCAAATAATGCTATCTTTAGGTGCTTGTAGAACATCCACAATCATCTAGTGAAATCTGTAGAATACAGGAGGATAACACTAGTCATGGAAATATGTTTTAGGTACAAATATTTTCTAAGACATGTGAGGTTCCAAGGAATGTTAGTGTGCGCCACATCATGTTAAGATGTGCCAAGAGTGTTGAGGAGTGCTAGATCTCTATCATTAATAGAATTGACAAATATTGATTATGTATTAAATAATATAGTTTCTACACACACTAGTGGAACTTAATCTAAAGGGAATTTGTTAGATAATAAACCTAATAGAGATTAATCATGTATTGACTCATAGGAAAACTATATTTTCATTAATTGAGGTAAATGATACACACTAATTACTTCTTAAAAAATTGACTCAATTGAACCACTATATGGCCTTGGAAACATAATGAAAAATATTCCACAACAATGGTCTTAAATCGTTAACTTTTAACAAAAAAATATAGTAACATGCACATAACATCATCAAAAACTCATTGGAATGATCAATTATGACGAAAATTTTTCGACCGTCACCAAAAGTAAGAAAAAAGAGCATTAGTGAGGGTTAATAAAATATCGTCACTAGAAGTGTCATCAAAGAGAGAATTTGTGACGGGCCTTTAACAACCCTCACCAAAAGTGTCACTAAAAATGGATTTGGTGACAAACCTTAAAGGACCATCACTATATGCACTTACAACAATACTTTTTTAAGGACTGTCACCATATGTGACATTGATGACGAACCTTAAAGGCCTATGACAGGCATGACCCTCACCTATGTTCTTTTTTCTTGTAGTGACTTATTTCTCTTACTTTCATGTGATTGTGTGATTGTGTTTTGTTTCCACAAATTGTAGAAGGATTCAATATTTTGTTTTAGTACATTACAAGATCACATTGAATCTAGTATTGCTAGATTTTCTACATGGTATCAAAGCGATATTTCTATAGAAACCATGGAGCAAATTTTAAGGACTTCAATCTCATATTTATAGTTACCATTTTCCATAAAATGACATAGATAAATATGACATACAAAATTGAGTTTCAACAGCTACAATTACATGATTTATAAGAGGAAAGAAACACATTAAAATGATAAACAAAGACAGGAACACATACTCTACATATCAATTCTTGGAATCACCAAAATCATTTCTTCATTAATCTTCCAAAATAGAATACATTTCATAAAGCTTCATAACTTGCAAAACTTGCAGGATATTACAACCTTTAGATTAAAAAATTGAACCCCTACAAATTATTTTCTCCTCCCTTTTATAGAGATGGCTCTAAGAAAAAAAGTTACAAAAATATATTGTGGTGTGAAAACTATCTAAACCAATCAACTATGAGAGCGTGCCAATGGCCCAACTGTATTAATTATTACATAACAAACTCGATTATTTCTTGAAAATAAAATAATTACAAAATTGCACAAAATGGAAGAGATATGTCATGATTCCAAATCAGAAAAATTCACTATTGGCTTGCTTGATCCTTCGAAGTGGATCCATGATCCACTACCCAAATTCATGGTGGGATAATCAGGTTGTCACACCTTTTTCATAGAACTGGATCTGGTATGTGAGTGTGAATATGGGTATTGTAGGATATCATTAAATTTGTGAGCTCAATTTAATTTGGCCTGGCAATGAACAAGGCCTTCACAAGCCACAACACCTAGAAGTATCTCTCCAGATAGTTCACCATGGTCCTACCCTTGAGAGTGGTATTCTTCTCATGTGACGAGTCCTTTATTAATTTTAGCATGATGAAAATTTTGCAAGGACAATGGGGATGGTGAATTTACCTGGTAAGTGGTGGTAAAATGGATGTTGAGGGCACATGAAGGCCCTTAAGCTGGTGGGAAGTTGGGAAAATGCAGGTGTGAGCAGATGGAGTGGATTGACACATAAAAAATTTAAATATACAATTTTAAATCACAATGGTTGGCACATCGGGTCCAATGGCCAGTTCACAAGGATTTTGTAGGTGGGAAAAGAAAGAGATGGTGTGGGGGGGAGACACATGGAAGAGTTGGATTGGGTAAAGGAAAAGGGAGGAGGTCGATGTATCAAACAATATCACGCTCACTTTCCATTTTCTCTTGGCACGCTCACCTAATAGTGGTCCCAACTGTTGACGTGGTCATCGTGTTGGATTGATAGGTGGCAGGCCCATTTATATCCTCTAGCGGGGTACTTGTGTGGACTGGGAGGCAAGGTTTGAACCTAAGGAATTAATCACAACCGTTGATTTGTGTTTTTTACTTTCTTTACTCTGACTCTATGGAGGTAAGCATTGGCTTAGTTGTCATTCTTTCTCATGTGCTAGAGTTTCTCCTAGGTGAGGCTGCTTCAATATGGACGATGATTGTAGAAATTATACAATATGCATGTATATCTTGGATTCACCTGATCTAACAATGTGCTAAAGTTAAATACTGAATTTCTTCTAAAACTATTTTGCGGAATTAAAAATACAATCGTGAATCACGTTAACATGAAGAAAGATCAATCAGACACAACACAGATAATTTCCCAGGGAAAGACTACAGCTAAAAACCCCACTATCTTCTATTGTATATTATATCATGGATCATAAAAAAATTACATACAAAACTCTTCTCACAAGACCCTTAGTAAATCATCTTATTTTCTCACACTGTTATAAAAAAATTGGCAAATCCCTTAGCCAATTTACTACCTCCAGATAGCCTACCTTCACTGTGCAATCCCTACTAAATGCAATCCCTGAATTGATGCAATATTTCCTGCCCTGACTGCGCAAGTATCATGGGAACATCCAATGTGTGTTTACTTGCATGTGTGCAAGCATATAATGTCACAACTGATAGTCAACTTCCCTCTCACCTAGAACTCAACTAGGTCTCCACTGGATCTGACATGCATGCATCTAATATTAGTAAATCCTCATTTGCATGTGAGATCACTGATTGTGAATGAATTAATATTTAATTCACTATATCTCTCACTAGTGTATCTTCAATTACAACTAGCACAAATGAGTTTAACTCACTCAACTGAGTTAAACTATTTACAACTTGCACCAACTCATGCACCACTACACTTCGAACTTTGTTACAACTAGAATTACTTTGCATGTCCCACCAACCAACCTCTAACTCAAAATTCACTAGCTAACTGATTTTTCCACTTCATTTAACTATTTCAAGTCCACATTGAGAATATATTACAATTTAATGTCCATCTAAATTAAGGGATAATAAAAATAGACATGCACCCAAAAATAGCCTTGTGGGCCCCACCCTATTGTAGGTGCTTAATGCAACCAGGTGCTTAATGCACTAGTTTGAGTGTTTAATCTTCTTGTTGAATCTCAACACTCCCTCTCAAAAAGAAAGGGATTATCCTTCACCCTGATCCTGCCTCTATGGTATTCGAATTTTCTCCTGGTGAGCACCTTCGTCAAAATATCTACATCCTGGTCTTCTATGGGAATGTACTGAAGCAACATGATCCTCCTCTACACATAATATCTGAGATGATGGTACCAGATATCTATATGCTTGGAAATATCATGAAACACATGATTAATCGATATTTTAATGCAACTCTGATTATCACAACGAATCACTGTCAGATCCATCTCAGAACCAAACAAACCAACCAAGATCTTTCTCATCCAAATAGCCTCACATGTAGCTTGGCTTGCTGCCATGTATTCCTCTTTTGCTGAACTAAGTGCCATCGATATCTGCTTCCTATTGTACCAAGAAACAACTATAGACCCGATAATAAAGATCCCTCTTGATGTGCTCTTTCTATCCGATGGACTTCCAGCCCAATCTGCATTCATGACGCCATGCAACTTCAATCCATCTATTCTTATGTATCATAGACCATACTCTGATGTGTCCCTTACGTATCTCAGGACATGCTTGGGCCCACCTTCCAAAAGAGCTTGGTAGGCTTAACCATAGCTTGACTCAGCTGGTTAACCGCATAGAAAATGTCTCATCTCGTGTTCACTAGATACATTAGCAAACCCACTAACTGTCGATAGACAATAGCATCCACTACCTCTCTAGAAGTAGATTCCTCTTTCCTCCTATTTCCTGAAAGAGGAGTATCAATGGGTTTGTATCTATCCATGTTAAACTTACCCAGTATCTCCTTTGCATATTTCCTTGAGACACAAAAATTTCACCATCCTGCTGCCATATTTCCAATCCAAGGAAATAATGAAGGTGGCCCATATCCTTCATTTCGAACTCCCTTGCAAGATCCTCCTTTCATGAGTGTATCAACTGCTCATCACCAGTCAAAATTTGATCATAAACATAAATAAAAATGATCAATAGCCTACCCTCAACCATGATCCGGTACAGGTTTGCATCTGCTTCACTTTTGGTGAAGTCCATTCTAGTGAAAATAGATGTCTATTCGAGTGTACCAAGCACGGGGTGCTTGCTTCAGCCCATACAATGCACTTTTGAGCCTGCACACATGCAACTCATTATTGAAGATCTCAAAACCTTCAGTCTTCTCTATGTACACCTCTTCCTCAATTATCCCATTGAGAAAAACAATTTTCACATCCACCTAATGAATGTGATAGCCCATATGTGCTAAGAGTGCAAGGATGGACCTTATGGACGAGTACCTTGCGATAGGCACAAAAGTCTCATCATAATCTATCTCCTCAATCTATGAGAAGCCCCGGGGCACAAATCTACCCTTGTATTTCTCCACATTCCCATCAGTAGCTTGCTTTACCTTATAGATCCATGTTGAACCTACCATTGATTTGTCAACCAGTCTTGGGACAATTTCGCATGCATTGTTTTTGAAAATGGAGTCATACTCCTCCACCATTGCATCAACCCAAGTAGGCTACTGCACTAATTTTTGAAAGGAATATGGCTTAGTCACAATACATTTTCTCATAAGAGCCATGTATCCAGTAAATCGATCGGGAGACTGTTTCTATCTACACTGTGAAGTAGGGGCTCCTACATTCTCTGCAGCATCAAGTCTCAGCTTATCAGCTTCCGTGGTGCTCTTTCTGCCATTTATGATGGATGGCTCTACATGAGTGATTTCCTCAACTCCATGAACCTCCTCATGTGGTTGATCCACATATTGAGACTCATCCTTGGGAACTAGCAGTTCCTCCTCCGAATGCAAGTCTAGCTCCCTCTCAAGGGACAACCACATGGCTTTCCCCTCATCAAATTTTATATCCCGTCTCACAAAATTCATTCTGTTGTTTGGAAAATATGCATGATAATTATGGGTTCTTTCTGTGTACCCCACAAAAATCCCAACTTCAGTAGTCGGTTCTAGCTCCTTCCTGGCGTCCTTGGTCACATGCACATAAATAGATGAGCCAAAAATCTTAAAGTGTGAAACATTTAGTTTCTTACTAGTGAAAGCTTCTTGAGGTGTACTCATGCCAAGTACTATATGAGGACAATGGTTTTGCACATAAACCGCAGTTTTGTATGCTTCCACCCACAAATGCATTGGTAGGCCCTAATCATGCAACATTGCTCATGTTGCACCCACGATCGTTCTGTTCTTCCTCTATGTGACCCCATTTTTCTGTGGGTTATGAGGTGCTATGAGTTCTCTTTGAATTCCTTCTTTGTTGTAGAAGTTCTTGAATTCGTTAGAGATTTATTCTCCACCATTATCGCTCCTAAGAGCCTTCACTTGCTTCCTCGACTCTTTCTCCACCAATGCCTTAAAATCACAAAAATTAGATAATTTTTTATCTTTCTTTTGCATGAAGAAGATCCAACATTTACGAGAAAAGTCATAAAAAAATTACATATTACTTATCTTTTTCTGTTGACGCAACTGATAATGACCCACACACGTCTGTGTGAACTCTCTCAGGGATCCCCAAGCATGGTTCTCCTTCTCATGAAAGATGGAATTTACATACATCCCCATGGTACAACCCTTTCACTGATCTAACTGAGAGTGTTCCCATTGGAAGTCATGTAGATATTTGTTGCATGACTTTCAAGGCTCCATGATGAAGATGGCCCAATCACTTGTGCCATAATTCGCCCTCATCTTAGCTCACCACTTTCTCTGTGTTGCCCACCATGGTAGTGCATCAATATACCTCCAGCTTTTAGAGATTATTAACTTGAATCCCTGTCCTCTTGGCTTGAACCATTTTTTTATGTTGCAGGAAAGCTTTTCCATTACTAAAAACAACGTCATAGCCTCTGTCCTCCAACATGGTGACTGAGACCAAATTTTTCTTCAGACCTGGTACATGCATCACATATTTTAATTGAAATGGTTTACCTGAATCCTCTAAAACATAATGGTACCAATCCCGGTAGCACTGTGCCGTCCTTCATCTCCCATCTCAATATGCATCTAGAGATCTTTCTCCTCCAAGTCACTGAAAATTTCCTTGTCTCCTGTTATGTGAAAGGAAGTGCCACTATCCAAATACCACACTGATCCCAGTGCACTTGACACCATGCATGCAATCAAGGAGAATTAAATCTCAAATTTTGAGGCAAGGGCCTCACTAGCTACAGCTCCAGTATCCTTCTTGTTCTTCTTCTTTTGTGGATGGTTGGTAGCAAAATTCCCATGTTCGTGACAGTGAAAACACTTCACCTTGGATATGTATTGCTTCTTGGTTTTAGATTCATATTTATAATGGAATTTATTACCCTTCCCATTCTTCTCCTTGGAAGCCAAAGAACAATCCTCTTCATCATCATGATTTGATGAAGAGCCATCTCTGGTGTTCCGCCTGAACTCCTCCTGCACCAGATACGACCACAGTCGTTCCAGATTCGGAAATTTTTCCCTTCCGTTGACAGTCTTCATAATTGTGTGAACTCTTAGGAAGTCCTAGGAGATCCAAACTCACCAAATCATCATCAGTGAATGTTATTCCCACACTCCCCATTTCATCTCGACATTAGACAAAATTTGTGAGATACTTTGGAATGGTGTTGCCCTTTTCCATCTTGATCTTCCTGAGTTTATCTTTGAGCACCAATTTCCTATGGTCGCTGTTGCTTTGGAATAGATCTATCGAAGCCTTCCACATATCATATGGTGTGGATTTCCCATGGAGGCTTGATACAATGTGGTCTCGTACTCCCTCCAACAAGATCCTCCTCGCCTTTTCCACTCTCTTTTTCCATGCATCAATATTGGAAGCGTCTGCAACATCTCGCTTAGGAACATATTTTTCAATGAATTCCTTCAAGCCATTGTATTTAAGTACTGCCTCCATCATTTCATTCCAAGAAATGTAGTTCACGTTGCCCTCGAGTGCATACTCTAACCTCAAGCCATTGAAATCCATTTTGATCTTGATTCAGTTGTAGCACCAAGAAAGTATTTCTGCAAAATCGAATTCTATCCAGTCACAAACTCAGCTCCTGCTTCACTTCTGCAATTTCCTGTGCTCTAATACCATGTATAAATTATACAATATTCATGTATATCTTGTATTAACTTGATATAATAATGTGCTAAATTTAAATACTGGATTGATTCTACAGATGTAATATTCCCAATTGACCATGAGCTAGTTGGAATATTAATTTTTTATTTTGCTTCTTAATTTGCTGAATAAGAGGGTATGGAGACCCATAAATCTCCTTAATAAGAATAAAATCACTTCTAATGTGAATGGAGGTCACTTTAGTGGCTTTATAAAGCACCCCGATGTGTGAAAAGGGGTTGGAGCATGTAGACTGGGTCAACTTTGACCAAATCAACAACGTTGTCATGGAGGAGTGGCATTCATTGTGGGACAACGTAGTTTTGGAGGGAGACTCCATGCATGGAAGTAGTGGCTTTAATGAGTGGGTCCAAGGGTGAGGAAGCTCACCATTTATATAAGGAAGGGGATGGCGGCCATAGAGAATACGTTGTAGATTATTATTTTGATATGGTATGTTAAGACTTGTTTTCTCTCTTCAGCTGTTTAGCTAAGACTGCAGTGTTGTTTAGCACAGGGTGTTCCCGAGCGGTAATCCCACATTCATCCTCAGGGGACTTCGAGTGACTTTTTAGGAGAATTTTATGCACTAAATTTCCACATTCCGGCATTAGGCCAAGCTCCATCTTTCATCTAGAACGCAGTTCTTGCAGAGGGTTGTGTTGTCTTGCAGGTTGCAGTAGTGGAGAATACATTTGGGTAATTTCTGATATGTTTTTCAGTGAAGGAAGGTTTCCTTCCATTGGGAGGCTAGTGAGGAAGGCCCTTGAGCCTAATTGTAGCATTTGGCATCAGGACACACTATCATTTTCCTCTACAACACAGTTTTAGTCTTGGACTACATTATTTTAGGGAGGAGTTGTAGGGGTGGTTTTAGTACACCATCTAGGGAGGAGATTTTCTAGTGAAGGGATAAGTTTCATCTATAGAGTCTATTGGAGGATGCTATATTATTTTCCATATCATATCAACCACATATTTCTAGCTGTATTTTTGTAGTGAATATTCAGCTCTAGGGCTTTGATTCATTTCTTGTATATGGGTGTATTTCTGAAAACCCTCTTGGGTTCTTTGTTGAAGGTTGTATAGAGCCTAGATATTTATTTTTGTATCTATTGATACATATATCAGCCATTCATATTTTTTATGTTCATTTGCTGTAGCAGTACTCCTATGATTGCATTGTAGCAATCTTCCGACATTTTGTGTAGTAGCATGTAATATTCCTTTTTAGGAAAATCAGCAATATAGGCACCAAAAACACATTTTTCAGAAAATTATGCTATAAAAGTTAAGAAAATCCCATGGATCCATTATTATATATATTATATCAACCAAATATGCAAGGAGATAAAAAAAAATCATTATAGCTTAGTTAAACAAGCCTCCCAAGCCCAGAACAACCCAAAAACACTGCAACCCCATGACTACTGCAACACAGAAATTATGAAGCAAGTAACATTGCAGTTCAATGAGGTTTTATGCTACATAAATAGATAAAAAAATGGATCTACTAATATATTACTCAAGAGAGCTGAAAAACTGAGATCTAGTCTCTTTTACACAATTTGAAGATAACTTGGCAAGAGTTTCTTTATAGGCATGAGGTACAAGAAGTATATACTGTAGATCTGTGGCTGAATCACATTATCTTACTAAATATCTACATACATATGGCTAGAAATAAAAATAAATAGCTATAGCTCCTCCTTACTAACTTTCTGGGTGAAAGGTTGATCCCTTCACTAGGAAAATAGCTCACAATCAGGGGTTTTGACCCCTCCACTGTAACACCATGAAAAATAATGTAGTTCCTCAAGGAGAATATGTTGTAGCTGTAGGTGACTGCTTGACCCAATGTCTAATAGTGGAAATAAATCCTAGAATACTCCTCTCGGATTTCTTCAACAATTCCTCCAAGAGAGAGTGTGGAATTCCTGCATGAGAATACCCTTGCACTAAACAGTGCAGCAAACCAAACTAAATAGTTGAAGCATGCAATAAGTCATAAGACCCAAACATAAAAAATATTCTGCATATCCCATAAGGCTTCCATCCCCTCCATTATATAATTGATGGTCTTTCTCACCCTTGGCTCCACTCACTTATGAGGTTACTTCCATGCAAAGAATCCTCCTCCAAAACTGCGATGTCTCCACTAGCTCCACTCTCTCATTTACATCATTGTTTGATTTGGTCAACCTTGACTTAGTCTCCATGAATTGTCTCCTTTCACACCCAAGGTGGCTTTATTCTAACTATCTGAACTAATCCACATTCACACTGGGCTGTCTCTATTGATGATTCACTCCCTCCATACCAGCACTGTTGACTTGGTCAAACTTAACCTTGTCCACATGCATTAGCCCCTATTCACACATGAGGGTGATTTATCCAGCTATGAAGATGCTCCCTTTTCACATTAAGCAGGATTTTATGCCTACTGAAGGGATTTATGGGCCTCCCTACCCATTTATTCATCTAAATAAATGTCAAGAGAAAAATTAATATTCTAATTAGTTGCATGCTAATTTAGGAATATTACAGTCCTCCCCTCCCAAATGTTGCTTGTCCTCAAGAAAATTAAAGGATAGAACTAAAGAGCCTCCTCTCCTTCTCCTATAGCATACTCATATGATAAAATCTTCCAAGGAATAAGATTTTTTCTTATCAATAAGTCTCCAAGTTGCCCCTCCCAAGTAAGTAAGTTAGCTTTTGGTAACCATCCCAAATAGCTATCATCATGTAGAAGTAAAAAACCCATGGAGGCAGCAATGTGTTGTCTAGAGGCATTCTTGAGGCATGGAATCTTAAATATGTTGGGAACCATCATTCCCATGTGAATGTCCCATCCCCAAGCTATCATCCATACAAAATGAGCCACCCTCCAAAATGGAAACTCATGAAAAGTTTCCTCCACCATTGGCTCCTGTAATGTAGGTGGGCTGCATAACTGAACATGGTAGAAAAAATGGCATTCCCCACACTGTATCTCTCTCCACTTATGATAAGTGTAGAGTAGCTATTGATTTTTGGCTACAATAATGTTGCCCTCAAGAGGTTAGAAGAAGACTGGATCTTCAAATATCCTCCCTCTAAAGTCATGAATCATGCTGGCCTAAACCATCCCATGCAAAGTGAATGGTACATCATCACCATATGACATCCAAATCAGAAAAGTGCTGAAGGTTATGTGCAAGTTTGGATGACACCAATAGTTTCTCCAGTGGATACAACGCAGTTTTACCAACTGTTGTTTTAGAACATCATGTGGCAAGTTGTCTCCCAACAAGTTTCTAGTTGTGCATGTTTGCTCATCTACTATGAGGTATTAAATGACATTATATATCAGATAAGCATAATAAGAATAACACCATAATTACCTAAGGTCATGCAAAGAAGGGTTATCTCCATCACAAATGTTGGTCCTAGAATGACCATGAAACCCAAAGATAATCTTGCCCTCTTGTGGAGCAATGCACTGTACATAGATGGTGAGAAAATGAAAATAATTTATGAACTGATCAATAAGTACATAAATACATTTCCTACCATTCATAGTGAGTAGGCTAAAAGTGAGGTCCATAGATGAGCCCTCCCATGAGAGTCTTCTCATAAAAGTATGTAAAAGGAAGGGATGCATACTCCCCTTGGAACACTCCATCAATAGATACATACTCCCAAGTGACAGTGCTGTTGGCCTTAGTGATAAGGCTCTTTCCACTCCATGAATCCATTCTTTGAAATGCCATATGCCAAAGCCATCCACCATCATGCTGTTATGTGTGGGAGATTTCTTCCTTTTTGGAAGTACCTCCTGATCCTCCAATACTGAAGGGTAGCCTCTTTGCACTTTGATTGTGCCATCCCTTTCTTCTGAAATATCATGCCAAGTATGGGAGAAATTATGCCCACACTCTTCCAAGAGTAGCCAAAGCAACAATAGCCCTTGCTACCCCCTCACACCTCCATCATGCAAATTATGAAGCGAAAATATGATGATTGACATGAAGAATGTCATATCAACACAATGCACCCAAAATTTTTGCTTCCATATGATGCAAGTGCCAAGCCAAGTTACAGCCCCCAACACACCCTCAGAATAAGGATATGTCACATGATGTCCAAACTCTTTCAAGAGTAGCCAACGCAGCCATGCATCCTGCTACCCTGTGTCATAGATATGAAGGTGACTCACCGACCTTTTGCTTACCATCCACACCCCTACATCCAAATGTGGGTGCCTCCCACCATGCTCCATCTTGGTACTCGTCCAATGGAGAACATCCTCCTCCCAAATCATATTTCCATCTTTGCATTTCATGGGATGTTTAAATGCAACCCCTTGGAGATCTCCAAGTGAAGACCACTCACCAATGGACATATTGAGTCCATGAGGATCCAAGTATGCTGAAGGAAAAGTCTTCTCATAGAGTTGTACAAGGCTCATCAAGATGGATGCATCACAATGCTGAAAGATAAGATGTCTCTCATCAATCATTTTCTCATGCAATGTCACACAAGTGTAATGGTCATCAGAATTCTCTAATAATATTTGGGCCCCCAACTCATTACTGCTGCTTAATGACAGTGATGTTGATCTCCATAATGGTATTTTTTCTGTCTCATGCTCATGCCTAATGCTGAACATATATTTTTGCATTGTGTTGTTTAGGACAATGCTCATCCTATCCTCCAAGAATCGACACTCCAACCCCAGGAATTGTGTTCATCTCAATAATGAATAACTAGGATGATTGTTTATCCCCTCCTTTAACAACTCAGGGTTGCTCAGTCGCAGTGATAGTATGCTGCTCCAAATCAGCAATATACTTTGACCCTTGGTCATGCAATGGCATATTCCCACAACCCTTCATAAGATGTGCTGAAATAACAGAAAGTGGAAATATCTGCATACCTTGGTAAAGCTTGGGAACACCTTGTACTGCTACAGGGGTTCTTTCCTCTGGTGTGATGACTTCCCCAACTACTGATGATGCTGACTGCTCCTCTATGGTTGTATCAACGCTGGTACAAGTCTCCCCCTCCTCATGCATCTACAAAATAGTGCATGGGGTTCTAAATGTCAAGAGATAAAGACCACTTTGTAAAGGAGTAAGTGTTCTTTCTCCTGATGCAAGTGCTCCTGCAACAAGTGGTGGTGAAGGCCTCTTCTCCTCAGATTTCTTCTTGTCAAATTTCTTGATCAACCTTTGAGTAAAATCTAAAAATGTAGTCACTCTTGCATGACTCAAATGGCCGAAAGAGAAGCTGTTGAGATTTCTAAAATCTACAAATGCAGTCACTCTTGCATGACTCAAATGATTGAACCACCAAATTTTTGCTCCACCCTCAAGGTGTAGCGCTGCAATATAAACAACCTCTCCTTACACCACTGGATGTAGTAGGAATAATTCATCTAACTTCATTCCCCAAGCCCTTGTTGTAGATGTGGATGATCCATCAAAGGTAGACAATAGAAATCTACAGCCCTTCATTTTCGTGTTGCTGCAAGGTCTCCTTTCTTCTTCTAGCTGAATGAATTATGGGAGAGCTAGAGTCTCCTTGAAAGCTATAGGTTGAGACTTATATTCTTCCATGTATTCACTTAGAATTTCATGCTTCAAGTGTCCTCCATCTCCATGCCTCTTGTTTCCTTCCTCAAAAGAGGAGGGTATAGTGTATTGCTATGGGGTTCCATGCAACACTAGTTCTTTCTTCAGATGATAGGAAGTACATGGACCTTCCTCTTCCTGAAACCCTTTAAAGGTTTCATTTCATCTCTCCTCTTTCACCTGCTTGACGTCCTTAGAGAGGTTCTTCATAGATCTGAAAAGTGATGAGACAATGATCATTCCCTCCCTCATTCGAGATCTCATTTTATACTCCTCTTCTTCTTATAACATATTGGCTTGAAACTCACAGACTAAGCCAAGATTATGCTTTGATACCACTGTAATATCCATTTTTAGGAAAATCAACAACATAGGCACCAAAAATGCATTTTTCAAAAAATTATGCTATAATAATGTAGAAAAACATTTGGATCCATTATTTTATGTACTATAGCACTCAAATATAGAAGGGGATCACAAGAAAATCATTCTAGCTTAGTTAAATAGATCTCCCAAGCCCAATATAGCCCAAAACATGAAAACCCCATGACTACTGCAACACATAATTTCTGAATCATATGACAACGTAGCTTAATGAGGGCTTCTACTAAAATAAGATAGAAACAAATATATCTAATGATATATTACTCAAAAATCTGAGAAAATGGAGATCTAGTCTCTTTTATACAATCTTAAGATAACCCAACAAGGGTTTCTTGAAAAGCATGAGGTACAAGAACTAGATCTATAGATCTATAGCTGAATCATGCTGTCTAAATAAAGCTCTACATACATATGGCTGTAAATTACAAGAAATGGTTGAAACTTCTCCTTACTATCTTTCCAGGAGAAAGGTTGATCCTTTCCCTAGGAGACTAGCTCACAAACAAGGGTTTTAACCCTTCCACTGCAACACCATGAAAAATAACGTACTTTCTCCAAGGGACTGAACTGTAGCTATAGGTGACTACTTGAACCAATGTCTGATGGTGGAAATGAAGCCCAGAATACTCCTCTCAGATCCCTTCACCAAGTTCTCCAAGGAAGTGTGTGGAATTCCTGCATGAGAATACCCTTGCGCTAAACAGTGCAACAAACCTAGCTAAACAGCTGAAGCATGCAATAAGTCATAAGACTCAAACACAAAAAATATTATGTATGATCCATATGGTTTCCATTCCCTCCGTTATATACTTGATGAGCTTCCTCACCATGGGTCCCATCCATTTATGAGGTTACTTCCATGCAAAGAATCCTCCTCCAAAATTACAAAGTCTCCATTAGCTCCACTCTCTCATTTACAACGTTGTTTGATTTGGTCAACTTTGACTTAGTATCCATGCATGTTTTCCTTTCACACCCAAGGTGGCTTTATTCTAACTATCTAAACTGATCCACATTCACATTGGGCTATCTCTATTGATAATTCACTCCCTCCATACCAGCACTGTTGACTTGGTCAAACTTAACCTTGTCCACATGCATTAACCCCTGTTCACACATGAGGGTTCTTTATCTAGCTATGAAGATGATCACTTTTCACATTAATAAGGATTTTATGCCTACTTAAGGGATTTATGGGCCTCCCTACCCAATTATTCATCTAACTAAATGTCAATAACAAAATTAATATTCCAAATAGCTGTATGCTAATTTAGGAATATTACACATTATGATGACCAATTAAGTGAAAACCTAAACCATAACCTATGTGATGACATGTTAAAATTTTCATGGCCTAATACACTTGAATGAAGACATGACCATGATGAGTGATGAAAAATGAATAGGTGGAGGGAGTAGCACTGACCTAGACAACAAGCAATGATCAAATTTTATTTGAAAAATTATTTGAAACTATAACATTTTACCTAGGACCCTATAACCTAACCTTGAAATAGTACATATGATCACTAGTGACTGACAGGCACTAACATTGGCTCTAGCTGGGGATGAAAACCCCTTTTAGGAGGTGTCAAGAACACCATAGACTAGGTAGCCTCATCCATTGGGAAATGGAGTCAAAATAAAATAGTATACACTCAAATAAATAACTGAAACAAAAACATACTTTTACTCAAAAACTTGACTACTGACTGAGCTTACTTATGGAAGCAGACCATCGCGATCTTAGGGCCTTCTCCTCGGGCTTTAAATCCTAATGATAACCGGCCACCTACTACTAAATATATGTATACAATAACGCTATATGATCCCTCCAGTGTAACCAATCCATCAAATGACTACTTACTTGAATCCTGCTTACAGTTTCCTTAAGCAGGAAAAAAAACAAAAGATAGGCAACTCAAAGTGTCCATTGAACATGTGTTCATGATTCATAAATACAAAAAGATTCATCTTCCTAGATGGCTGCAAAAAATTGGCAATAGGGTCTTCAATAATATTAGGAGAAAGGGAAGTTTGTTCTTGAAAATATGCATTTGAGGTAGCAAAAATGTGCACATTCATAGGATCCAGGACAAACTCCTCTTCTTTAGTAGACTCTTCATTTTCTAAACCTGGAGGAAGATCATCACCTACAAAAGGCTCTAAAACAACCTCATATTTTTCACTACTTTCTTGTAGCTTATGATGGTCAATTTGAAGCCTAGCATCTTGAAAATATCAAACTACATGTATCTCTCTTTTAGAAATTGGATTCATGAGAAATCCTTCATGTGAATCAAAATTAAGTGTTTCTAAAGTAGCAGATTTATTAGATATTTGAAAAATATTAACTTTAATGGACTCTTCAATAATTGGCTCAACAATATGAAATTGTATGTAACATACCCCTTTAATCCCATCGTCTTGGGCTGCATTCTCATGCTACTAAAAATAAGAATTTTCAAAAAGTTTTGTAATCTACTTTTCCTTGATCATTGACCTAGAAGAAGAATAAACCAATGGAATGTCTATTTATTTTTCTTTTTTGAAAGAATTCTCATACTCCTGATCATGAAAATATGGACAAGGTTGCAAAACTTTGTTAGCTTCATGGGATATAACTTGACTGTTAGGATGCAGATCTGTTTCATCTTCAAGCAAAGGAGGAGTTGATGTGTGCTGTGAATGATCCTTTGTATCAAGGCAGCTAATATTTTTTATTTTATGTTGAGAATAAAATTCATGAAGGGCCTCTATGATATCATAATCCAAACACTCTTCATCACCAAAATCCTCTTCAAGGTTTTTACCACTAGAAAATTGCACAAGCAGAAGACATCATGAAATTTCAAGCAGAAGGATTTACAAGGCTAAGAAACTTTAGAGAATATGGAAGCTTTAAAAATCTCTAAGGTCAAGAGGCAAAATTATCAAATTCTGCACAGAAGACACATGCAAAGTGTGCTCCACATGCATTTTTCTTCGATATTGGCACTGGTCTCTACATCTTTCCCTTGATAAGTCGTGTGGTCCTGAGCATGTCGGAAGGTCACCATTCGGGTTCACTTGACACACTTCAAGAAGAAGATTCTTCACTTGAGGCTACCCAAGGACAACTGCCTAGAGCCACCTTGAGACCTCAAGTGAGCACTCAATGGAATCAACCCCCACTCTTGGGTCACTATCCACAATTGTACCAAGAGAGGGAAGAAGGATTTTAATTTTTCCTATAAAATGCCACCATGAGAAGAACAAAATGAGAACACATTGTTATGCTGGCAAAATTTCCCATGAGAAAACCAACAGTGTGTTGTCCTAGCAGAAATAGAGTGAAGGGGTTTAGTTGTTGGTCATCCACCACCTCAATCCCTAAGGATAAGTTCACCAAGTGTTCGACATCCAATCACTTGTTCGAGGAGAAGAGATAGGCCTGCAACTAGCTTAACAGGGAAGCCCTCCTTGCTTTGGGTATTAGAGCTCCATAGTTATAAGGACTCTCTGCAAGTGTGTAAAGCTCTACCTCTTCTTTAATAATAGCGCATAATAAGAGGGGATTAGTTCTTCTTTCAGATTATTAGCTCGTTTGACTCAATTAATGAGCTTGTGTTTATGTTTTATTGTTGTTTTGTTTCCTCTTCTTATTTGTAGCATACTATGTTCCATAAACTAGTTTTTCTACATGTTAGTATGTTTCCACTAACCATCTAGAAATTTTTTTTGCACTGTGACCATTTCTTGTAGGTTAGCGATCACTCCTATCAAGCACTGGTGTTTTAGTACAGTTGTGCAGTAAACACACCAACACAGGATTTAAGCTAAGTGGTTGTGTTTCTACAGAGCCTCTTTTCTACTCAGGATTGCTGTAGGACCAGCTCTCCTCCTCCTCATCTTCTCTCATTCACCCTCTCAGAAGAGATTCAGTTCAGTAGGTTCAGAAATTTTATGTGCAAGAAAACCTCACACCTTCAGCAGAGATAGATGCGTCGGTCCGTGCATGTTCAACTCAGAAAAGCGTGCAAAGTCGCGCGCCTGTGTAGGAAAATTCCGTGCGGAAACTAGTGAACCATTTTTTCATTAGTTTTATTCATTTTTTGCAACAATAAAGTGACTAGCAGCCCAAAATAAATCTTCCAGAATTATGTTTTGGTGTCCCTTGACTGTTAGGACATGCTTTTAGCTACACTTTAGTTTAGCTATTTTCATAGTTTTAATTTTTAGTTTCTTGTCACAAATACACATAGTTTAATTAGGACGCAAGTAAGTGGGTAATATCCACCCATGCTATCTGAATGAAATTATTTAGTGATAATATACACCAAACATGTAGGTAATTAGCAAGGATAAGTGGCCCATATCCATGCATGCTTTGCTAATTTCCATTTGTTTTTTCCTAGTTGTTGCATTAATTTTAGTTTAAAATTTTTCATTAGGAACTGGGACTAGGATCAAATTATCTAAGAAGGAAAGTAGTCTTTTCTTCCCTTGCACATTTTGGTGACCCTGTGCATGCATATGAACACTCTCTTTTGATATTTTTCCATCTCCCTTTAGTCCAAAATTTAGTCTAATAGGAAATATTGTAAGTGGCCCATTATCCGCGCATCATTTGATTTTTGAAATGAACAATCAAAACATAGTTTAAATAGGAGGGAGTGTAAAGGATCATCGTGTATCAACATCCTACAAAAATTTTGATTGTACATTTTCTCACACACATTGCCACACCATAAGTGAAGTAAGCCACCTTAAAACTAACCATAATTGAACTCATTAAATCTCCCCACAGGGGCCACAAGATAATTAATAGTTCAGGTTAAGACCATTGGGGGTAGGCATCTAATAAGCCGCCGTGGTAAATTTACATTCTTGAAACATATAATTTGACTTTATAGGGAGCTTTAAATCCATCTATCCTCCCACAGAAAAGAATACCCGAGTGCCACAGAGACCCGATTTAGAGGGGGTTAAGCTTAGGACCAGTGCGTGCAGTACTATTTGGGGCTACCTGACCCATCTAGTGCTCAGTACTGGTAGATGAATACCAAGAAGCTCAAAACTTGAACGCTCATGTGGGATGACAGTACTTAGTGGCCAAATATATGGCATCCTTCCCTATAGGTGACGGTGCAAGCAGCACTAGATCCTATTTTCATTACCTTGGTCGATTATTTGGCTACTGGAAAGTGTCGCCAGTTCTTTCGGGACATTGGCCACAATACCCACCAGAAGATATCTTTGCAAGGCCCAATTTCAATTGAGAGTGTGAGGACGATTAGGTCTTCTAGTATTTTTTAGTATCACACACAAAACAACAAAAACCATTCTTCGATTGATTGATCACATAGAATTAATCTAAAGGGAAATTAAACTTTTATTTTCTCTTTGTTTTATGTATGCGATCAATTTTTTCTTTGATATAAATATCTCCCCTCTCATAAAACTAAAAAATATTTCCAAAATCAAACCTAGTCGACACCATAATGGACCCAATGGGACCTTATCGATCTAGACACTTTTTGGACCTCCCTCCATTAGAGGGAGGAGTTCCAGGTCTTTCTCCATTTAGGCGTCAATGATAGAACACAACCACCCTTATCATTTCATCCTTTATTGGAGCGTCTTTAGTTTTGAACCCCCAAGGGTCACCCAATGCCACACAGGTGGAAAGCCCCTCAGGGTCACCACACACCACTCCTCTCACAACCCCTAGAGGGTAGAGGAGTACTGCCCATTTGGAGAGCCACCAAAACACACAGTCGAGTACATCATAGACAAACGCCATAAACAACTAGAGCCCCTATGTTTTCACAGTCTACAATGGCTATCAACACTAAATTACCATTCTTAGCATATTTAAACTTACCCGATCTATCAAAGTTAACAAATGACCCAATTTCACACAATCCCACTTGGCCCCCCATGCCCACGAAGCTCCCTTCAGAAATTCCAAAGTTTGAAGGGAAGCAAGCGAAAGACCCTGGAAACCATGTAATGAATTTTCACCTATGGTGTTTGTCGAACAATATTATTGATGATACTATTCGGTTAAGACTATTTCAGGGCACCATTGTCGGACCAACCGCGAAACTGTATGTAGAGAAGCCTTCTGCTTCACATGGAATCTTTAGCACCCTCGCTAGGGTGTTCCTCACATATTTCCAGTTACCCATCCACCATGATTTAGGAATGAAGTTACTGATGTAGTTTAGACAAACGACATCTGTCTATATCTTGGACCATCTCCATGAATGGGGGCGACGTTGAATTTTGTATAAATCCAAACTCAATGATTGAGTTTTACTGGACCTATTCCTAAAAACTCTCACAACAGAGATTTCGAAGGATGTGCCAACTCAAGGACCCACTTCCGAAGAGGATGCCTTCAGAAAATCACAACAACTCTAGCTAATATACACTCAGTCATGAAACATCTATAACATCCTGCCTAATTCCCTGCGCCTACAAACTTATAAAGAATTTTCAGGTGCGTCGAACACTACAGATGGATTAATAGGGTAACTGACCCAAAATCACCTAGGAAGCAGTAATCCGTACCTTTGTTATGCATATGATCCTAACCAGAACATCCCGCAACCAGACTACCATCAGAGTCATCATGCACCTCTTCATAACATGACCAATAGGGCTCCGTCGTACCATCATCAGCAAGGAGGACCATACCCTCTCACATAGGGGACCCAGTACACAGCTAGGAATGCTAACGGAAGAGCTCCCCTTAGCAGTCATTTACAAACCAGGGACAGGGACCTCAACATCCCCACTCCCCAACACAAAACCCACCAAGTGAACTTTGTGCAGCCTTCCCAGTCCCAACCGCACCAGTCATACGACCAGGATAATCCTAGTTATCCTCTTAACGTGGCAAGGAAAAGCAAAAAAATAAAAAAAAAGGGAAATCTTGGACAGGGGGAAAATAACCAAAATTTCCCCCCGTGATCTCAGGCTAGGGGAAACCCCAACTGAAATCAAAACTAGGAGCCAAGTAACTCCCAAGGGCAGAACAAGAGGGCTAATCTTTAGACCAACCACTCTTGCACAATTGTTGGTGAGTATGGCTATTACACTCATCACTGTCATGAAATCCCTAATATGAAGAAGCTTCAGGGTAAATGAGGACTTGGGTCCTGCACCCACACAACAAATGGTTGTAATGTAGGAGCCCTTCCCCCACCAAGGGGTTGTTAGTACCCAACATCAACAAACACCCCCCAACGATTCCAGAAAAAAAAAAAAAACCACAAAATTTATATGACAGGTGAGGAAATGTTCTTTCAAACATGGAATCGAACTTATGATAACCCACTAGACACCAGTTCGTGAGGGGCTATCACGAGTGCACCTACAACACCGTTGAATATATAAAAAATTCCTATTGAACCTTTGCCAAAAATGGCTAAGGGAACAACAAGGAGAGTAGGACACCACTCCCATTAGGGGAATTTTGAGGTCTAATATGGGCCTCCTAAATAAATTATAAAATAATAATGGAAATAATAAAATAATATTTGATTACATCATCAAATTTTAGTGTGGAAAAAGGGAAAAGCTATTTTTGAACTCGTATTTTAAACTTATCTCCCTATGGGTTTACTCAAATTTCAAGCGAAAACACTCATTGGATGCATAATTTGATTTCCCATCCAAGGTGTACCCATTTTGCATACTTTCGATAGACGCTGCTACATGAAAAATGAGAAATACATGAAAAACATGATTGTAAACACGTTTTCTCATGTATTTCTGATTTTTCATGTAGCAGGGTCCATCGAAAGTATGCAACATGGGTACTCCTTGGATGGGGAATGAAATTTTGCATCCAATGAGTACTGTTGCTTGAAATTTGAATAAAAAATTAGAGAGATAAGTTGAAAAACGAGTTGAAAAAGTAGTTTTATTATTTTATTATTTTTTAATATTTTTACTTTTTTACTCCAGAAATGGTGAATCATCCCCCATGGTTAATATCATCATCTTGAATCGTATTGGTTCTTATAAAGTTTACTTTTGTTGTAAATTTTTCTTAGGAGGCCCATTTTAGACCTCAAAATTATCCTAATGAAAGTGACCCGTAATTATAGCATCGTGGATGATTTAGGTCAATCTCTCGCCACTATGTCAGCTTTAGAAGTCCTGCAATCTTTACCGAAGCAAAGGAAAGCCTTAATTTCCGTGTTAGGCACAATCAACCCTGCCTATTCATGCCTAATGGCTTTTGAATTAGATAAAGCCACCCCCAACTTCCTTCATTGGTCGCCTTCCAGATACTGGTGTCAATCTAGAACATAACTATCCACTTATGTATCATTGACGAGGGTGCATCCACAGGCATCATTTCAAAGAGCATTTGGAATAATTTAGGATCTATCGAACTGAAATCATCAGACACCACGCTCATAGCATATGACGGGCGCCCTTCTGGTCCCGTCGGTCTCTATCAAAATTTCTTGGTCTGCTTGGCCATAAAGATGGTCCTTATATACATTGAGGTCTTGGATGCTCAACTAGATTAAAATATAATCCTTGCGCAAAGTTATATGTACGCCATGTCTACCATAGCATCCTCCATCTTTCGGATCATGATGTTCCCCCACGAGGACCACATCATCACCGTCGACCCATTAACGTACCATGACAAGTGACCCTTGATGAATGCTAATGTCATTCTTCCCTATGTGGACACATTTGCTGAAATGATCACACAGTACCAAGGATATATCCATGTCCAATTCAAACTGTCTTCTATCCTTGGATCATTCCTAGGAGATCCCCCTGTCATACTAGAATCATTTGTTGATATCACAGGGGCCCCAGTGTGCATGATGTCTACATCAAGCACTAAAGCTAGCCAGGAGATAGAGAATACTAGTAATAAACTGAGGCCTCTGGAACGACAACCTCTCTATCCTATGCCATCTCCCAAACTCCTTTGCTATACCCTCGACCTGGTTTTGTGTCCCAACAAATTTTGGCAATGGTATTGTTTCCAAACATATCTTTCACAATACCAGTTTGGTACTTGGTCCCACCTTCCATGTCCGGAAGCATGGGCATCACCACTATAGGATTAAACTCCCTCACTCCTGAGGAGGCCCCACCTGTTAAAGAGACCGCTGCAACCATACCATTTAAAGAAACTCCCATCGCAAAGACGATTATAGCGACCAAGAAAACCCATAAAAAAGGAAAAAAAATAGAAATCACCATCATACCAAGGGAATTACAACCTTGTGGAGTGTGTGACATAGTAGGCAACCCTACCCATATCTGCCCAGAGCTGGACGAATTAAAATTTCTCCTAAGATCCGAAAATAAATATCGTGACATCAAGTTCCTGTAGAAAGGATCTATCCACAAAAAACAAAGGAAAAGCATTGCGTACCAACCATGCATGTGCTATCTATAACAATTATGGGCATTACACTCATCATTGTCCAAAAATACCACGATATAGGGATAACTTACATGCCCTAGAACAATCATATCAAGAGGATCCCCCCATACAATCAAATTGAGAAGAACCTCAGGTCATATTATACCTTCAGGAGGCACGAAAGTCACTAGAACACCTCTCGTTCATCCCCCCTCCTCTTATCCAACATTGTGCACTCTGCGATGAACGTGACCATTTGATCGGAAATTGTGCAACCCTGGATCTGTTCCAAAGATGGTATCCGGTTGAACGTGTGTACTATGTTGGCCTACAAGCAACCCAAAAATCATGTCAGATATGTTCTGGAAATCACCCATTACAGTATTGCCATTACATCCCTCGGTTTCACTTAGCGCTAACCATTATATGTATGGCCATAGTTCACCTCTCCCTAGAAGATGGCTCAGACACATAATCCATGGATAGCTAGACAACGCAGGAGGATGTGAAAAGTAGGTCCATTCTCCTCCTGTCAGTTGAAAAGTGGTCGGTCAAGGAACCCTCAGTCACCCCCACTCGCCCTCCACGAAGAAGACCAACCTGTGTGTTGTGTAACACACGCAACCATTTGGTCACCAAATGCTCAGACCTAGAATTGATACAAAGATGGTTCCCGATCAATTTATCAACTGAGCGGGAAGGGAATACATAATAAAGACTTTCTTATCTAGTATGTCAAGGAAAACATCAAGCTTAACACTGTACTTATACCCCTCAAGTGCGCCCCCTAATTGACATCATTCGTTCATTAGAAATGAAACTATAGGATATCATTATTCTAGATCTTAGAGAACCTAATGTAAGGTAGATTTACCATAGGAAACCTATCCCATTTCAAAACCAAAACATTGGGTGAGTAAAAAAGACGCATCGACCTAACAAGACCCATATTCAGTCTCAGGCATCATGTGGGCTATGCGATAGAATCGACCACCAGGTCCATTAGTGTAAACAACTGAAGCAAATTACGAAAAAATTTCGCATGGTCTCATCTATCCCTCATAAACATCTCTCTAACAAAGAGAAGATCACACATTGCTATTGTAGGATCTGCTCACATTTCCACCATACAATGAAATTTGAGCACCTCCAAAAGCTTCGAGCGGCAAGAGCAGTGTTAAGTCTACACTCCCCAAGGTATCTAGATCTCCCGAAACCAAAAAATCGTAAATGGCAGCAAAAAATCTCTCCCCTACACTTGATCCTTTCCAAGCGTCCAATTCAGGGACGAAGAGTAGTGTTAGTTCACACACAATCTACTCGATAGGAACACTGGTACCATGCACCATTTGCACTGGCCATAACCATGAAATAGAGGCATGGCCATTAATGGAAACATTCAGGAACCTCTTCACCAAGCACAACTTCCAAATCCTGGAAAGTGCCCATTCTCTTAGTACGCCTTATAAGGAACCTAGACTTTCTCTCACACAAGCCGCCATGATGGAAATCCCCCCCCCCCCCCCCACCGAACACCGACGACATGATACATAATATACGATTCATATCATCATGTATTGAAACCATTCTGGATCTCTTCAGTAAAATATTTACACCAACCTCTGTGTAAATTCTGCATAAGCAGTTATACTAGCATGCCCAATGTAGATAGGCCATGAAACCACCACTCATGTGCTCCACCTTCATGGTGCAGTGATGCTACCTTAATGGCCTCCATCTCTGAAACTCGAGTCAGCTAGAAATAGATGTCTAATTTCTCTACCCAAGCCTTAGTTGTGCACTTGGGTGACCCATCAAAAGCAAGCAGAAAGAATCTACCCAAGCTATGTTGCAGACCATCGTCCTGCATATACCTTCTACCTCTATTATGATTATTGGGTCTTCTATTGTCCTTCATCTGATAGAACCCTTGGAAGTTTAGATTCTCTTTGAACCTCTAAGATTTATATTCATACTCTAGGAGATAATCACCAAGAGTCTCCTCCTTTTGTGTTCCTCCTACCTCATTTTATATTGCTAGGAATGTAGGCATGGTGGAGCATTGTGGAGTTGGCTGTAATCATTGATTGCTCACACCAATAATGTGAGGTGCCGGAACTCTCTCCATGTTGATACCTTCTCCGAGTATCTTTATGTCTTTCCATCCTCATCTTCTTTATTTCTTTGGCAACATCCTGCATAGTTTGGAGAAGAAGTTTCGGAAACTCTCTCCCATCCATTGTTCCAGATTTATAGATGTAGTGCCCCACGGGCTGAGCCAAGATTATGCTCTGATACCACTGTAATATTCCAAAATGGAAAAGACAAGAATATAGAACATAAAACTAGAAAACATAGTAAATACCAATACATCAAAACATGAGCAAATCATAGATCCATTTCATTATATTTAACATCGGCAAATGAGAAAAATATATTGAGGGAAAGGTCACTCAAGTTAGGCAAAACAAGCCTCCAATGATCAAATACACCCAAACATGAAATGTTGCCTCAACTCAAAATGTCGGAGGACTATGAAAATGCAGTCCCAGTGAGTGTCACTGCTACTGGAAAATAGAAATACAAGGATCTATTGATATAATTCTTAAAAAGTGTTGGGATCAAAGATCTAAGCTCCCAAGAACAATTCCAAGATAACCCAGAAGTGGTTTCTGGAAATACACCATATGAGAAATGAAACCATAGGGTTGAATAATGCTCTACCACTAAATCACGGTTGGGATGGTTGATATGACAAGGAAATGGCTGAAACTTCTCCCTCCTAGATTTTCAGATGAAGGGCTGCTCCCCTCACTAGGAAACTAGCTCACAAACTTGGGCACTAAGCCCTCCACTGCACTTCCCTACAAAATAACGCAATTTCTGAAGGAGACTGCATTGTAGATGATGACAGAGGCTTGGACTAATGCTTGATGGTGGAATAATGCTCAAGGAACCTCCTTTCTAGCCTTCTAGATGAAGGGATGCTCCCCTCACTGGAAAACAAGCTTAGAAATTGGGTCTATCAACCCTCCACTACTACACAAGCTCATAAACTGGGTCTATCAACCCTCCACTGCTACTGCCCTGCAAAACAACAAAATCCTGAAGGACACTGTGCTGTGAATAATGGATGAAGCTTGGCTTGATTCTAGATACTGGAATTGGATGCTCAATGAACCTCTCCTAAGTGGGCACTCAAAGTCCCCCGAGGATGAGAGTGGAATTTCTGCTCAAAAACACCCTTGTGCTAAACAACACAACAAACTCTGCTAAATAGCTGAAGTGTGCAGAAAGTCATAAAATTCAAGGACATAAAAAATAATAAAAGTCCTTCTATGGCTGCCATCCCCTTCCTTATATGCTTGGTGAGCTTCTTCACCCTGGTTCCTACTGATTAAAGATGTTACTCTCATGCATACACTCCTCCATCATAACTACGATGTCCTCCATTAAATCTCCACTACCTCCATGATAGCTCTATTGATTTGGTCAACCTTGACCTTGTCCACATGCTTTAGCCCCTATTCACACCCAAAAGTGCTTTATTAAGCTATTACAATGATCCACATTCACATTAGAAGTGGTTTTATTCCTACTAAAGAGATTTATGGGTCTCTCTACCCAATTATTCTTCTATCTTATTAGTAAAAGAAAAAATTAATATTCCGACAAGCTGAAATCTAATTAGGAATATTACACCCTGGCATTTCTGAGTAGTCCCATGCAAAAATATCTCGATAATCTTGCAACAAATGGGTGTAAGAGGTTATCTCATCTGGGGAACATGTTACCCCCAACAAGATTTCTTCGACTTTCTGAGGGTTTTGAGACATATTCACCTTGATGGTAGGCTAAATGTTTGACATGTTTCCTTCTTCGAACGCATCGAGTGCCGGAATGGGATTTTTGAACCAATTGAATATCCCGGATGAAAGGAAATCTTTTGATTCAATTTCATAAATCTCTTGGTTTCCTGTATTATTAGGGTTGAACGTTTTTTCAGGAAGAAAAAATGAGCGATGATGCATCACATCCCACAGATAATCTGGTTTTTTCATGGCCTCAAGAATGTCCTCATCTGAGTGGAATAAGGATCCTAAGGGGGATTAAGTCTGCGTGAGGCCATGTGGAGGTGTTTTAGTCCTAATGGAGCTGGTCTACAAACATGAATAAGATTCCATCCTCGATGCGATGGAATCAGACGCGGTCGACAGGATGCATATAGATTGGGTTTGCACTGTAGTTGGTATAGCTACTCTTGTAGTTGCAGCTGAATCGACACCTATGACTAATGAGAAGACATCATGGATCATGGTTGTGATACATGATGATATGAATCATACATGATGTATCATGTCATCGGTGTTTGGTGGGGGAGGAATTTACATGGTGGCAACTTGTGTGAGAGAGAATCTAGGTTCCTCACGAGGCGTACCAAGAGTACTTATATTTTCTAGGATTTGGAAATTGTGCTTGGTGCAAAGGAGCCTGAAAGTTTCCATTAATGGGCATGCCTCTTTTTCTTGGTTTTGGCCGATGAAAATGGTGCATGGTACCACGGTGCCTACCGAGTAGATGGTGTGAGAACCAACTCTACACTTCATCCCTGAAGTGGACGTTCAGAAAGGATCAGGCGTAGGGGAAATATTCCATTGCTACAATTTTCGAGTTTTTTCTTTCGGGAGATCTAGCTCTCTTGGGGAGTGTAGACTTAACGCTACTCTTTCTTCTCGTAGCCTTGGGAGGTGTTCACAATTCATTGTATGGTGAAAGTGTGAGAAGATCTTGCAATAGCAATGTGTGCTTTTCTCTTGGTTAGAGAGATGATTCTGATGGATAGGGGAGACCAGGCGAAAGTTGTTCATGTGGTGCTTTAGTTCTTTACACTGATTGACCTGGTGGTCAATTTTTTTGCATAGGCGACATGCCGCCCTAGGCTAGAGATGGGTCTAGCTAGGCCGACATATATTTCTGACTCACCCAATGTTTTGGTATTGATATGGGGTAGGATGCCTAGGGGAAATCTGCCTTACATTGGATTCTCTAAACGTAGGAATAACCATATCTCGGAAGTGCGTTTCTAATGAACGTATGATTTCTATTAGCAGACGCACTCGATGGATGTAAGTACAGTGTTGAGCATGATGGTTGCCTTGACACACTAGACAAAAATGTCTTTCTAGGGTATTCATTTCCTGCTTAGTTGATAAAGTGATTGGGAACCATCTGCGTAGTGATTCTAGGTCTGGGAATTTGGAAACTAAATGGTTGCGTGTGTTGCACAACGCATAGGTTGGTCTTCTTTCTGGAGGGCGTGTGGGGGTTACTAAGTGTTCCCTGACTAACCGCTTTTCTATTGACAAAAAGAGGATGGGTCTACTTGTCGCATCTTCTTTTGTTTTTGATCTATCCATGGATTCTATATCTGAGCCATATTCTAGGGAGAGGCAAACTATGGATGTGCGTAGACTGGTTAATGCTAAACGAAATCGAGGGATGTAATGACAATGATGTAATGGGTGATTGCCAGAACATATCTGAAATGAATATTGGGTTCATCACAAGAAAAAATAGTACACACGGTCAACCGAATACCATCTTTGGAATATCTCTAGGGCTTCGTAGTCATCGATGAAATGGTCACGTTTATCGCAGAGTGCACAACTTTGGACAGGAGGAGGAGGGATGAGCAGGAGGCGTTCTGGTGACTGTCATGCCTCCTAAAGGTATAATATGAGCCAAGGTTCTTCCCCATTTGACTACATGGGGGAACCTCTTGATATGATTGTTCTAAGGTGTGTAAGGCATCCCTATATCACGTTATTTCTAGAAAATGATCGGTGTAATGTCCATAATTGTTACAGATAGAGCATGTGTGGTTGGTGTGCAATGCTTTTCCTTGGTTTTTTGTGGTTGGTTCCTTTTTTATGGGAAATTTTCGTTGTGATATTTCGATCGGAGCGGAGGAGTGGTTTTAATTCATCCAACTCTGTGCAGATATGGGTAGGGTGGCCTACTATATCGCACACTACACAAGGATGTAATTCCCTTGGCATGATGGGGTTTTCTATCTTTTTCTATTTTTTAGGGGTTTTCCTGGTCGATTTAACCCACATTGCGATGGGGGTCTCTATAAATAGTATGGATAAGGTGGTTTCATTAACAGGTGGGGCCTCCTCAGGAGTGAGAGGGGTTAATCCTGTAGTAGTGATGCCCGAGCCTTCCGTCGTGGTCGGTGGGACCAAGTACCAAACTGGTATTTCCAACGATATGTTTGGAAACATTACCGTTGCAAAAAATTATTGTGACATAAAACCAGGTGGAGGGTATGGAAAAGGAGTTTGGGAGATGGCATAGGATAGAGAAGCCGTTGTGATAGTGGACTTAGTTTTGTTACTACAGGTCTTTGTCTCTTGGATATTCTTGGTGCTTGATGATGACATCGTGCACACCAGGCCCCTTGTGATATCATCGAATGATTATGGTATGATAGGGGGATCTACTAGGGATAATCCAAGGATAGATGACAGTTTGAATTGGCCAGAGCCATATTGTTGGTATAGTGTGAGCGATTCTAAAAATGTGTCTACATAGGGTAGAATGACATCGACATTCATCATGGGTCATTTTTCATGGTATGCTAACTGGTCGACGGTGATGATGCGATCCTCGTGGGGGAATATCATAATCCGAAAGATGGAGGATGTTATGGAAAACATGGCGTACATATAACTCCATCCAAGGAGTATGTTCTAATCCAGCTGAGCATCCAAGACCTCAATGTCTATAAGAACCATCTTACCGTCCAAGTAGACCCAAACATTTTGATAGAGACCAATAGGAGTAGAAGGGCACCCATTGTATGCTCTAAGTGTGATGTTTGATAGCTTTAGTTTTGGGGATCCCAACTTCTTCCAAAAACTTTTTTACATGATGCATGTAGATACACCCTCGTCAATGATACATCACTGTATAGTGGTGTTCAGGATTAACACTGGTATCTGGAAGGCGACTTGTGAAGGAAGCCTAGGGGTGGCTTTATCTAAGTCAAATGCCATTAGGCATGAATCAGTAGGGTCGATTGCACCTAATGCCAAAAGAAAGGCTTTCCTTTTCTTTGGGTAGGATTGCAGGACTTCTAAAGCTAACATGGCAGCGGGGGACTATGCTAAGTCATCCACGGTTCTATAATTATGGGCCTCTTTGGAGTGGTGTCCTGACCGCCTTGTTGGATCTTTAGGAATTATTTGGCAGAGGTTCAATAGGAATTTTTGATATAGTCAGTCGTGTTATAGGTGCACTTGTGCTAGTCCCTGTCCTACTAGTGTCTCGCGGGGTATCATAACTTCGATTCCGTGTTTGAAATAACATTTCCTCATCATTAATATATATTTCATGGCTGTTGTTTCCGGAATCATCGGGGGGTGGTTGTTGCTGTTGGGTAATAACCGCCCTTTGGTACGAGGAGGGATCCTGCATTACAGTTGTTTGCTGTGTAGGTCCCCCTTGTCCTCAGTTACCTTGAAGCTTCTTCAGCTTAGGGACTTCGGGACAGTGATGAGTGTAATGGCCATACTCACAAAAAATTGCACAAGAGTGGTTGGTCCGAATATTGGTCCTCTTGTTCTGCCCTTGGGAGTTTCTTGGCTTCGGGTTTTGATTTCGGTTGGGGTTGACCCCAGCCTAAGATCACAGAGGGTGTTGCTGGTTATTTCTCCCCTATCCAAGATCTCCCTTTTGTTTACTTTTTTGTTTTTTTCTCACCATGTTAAGAGGATGACTATGATTCTCCTTGCCGTATGGCTGGTGCGGTTGGGCCCGGGAAGGTTGCACAAAGTTCACTGGTGCATTATTTTGCATCGGTGAGTTTTGTGCGGGGGAGTGGGAATAATGAGGTTCTTGTCCCTGGTTTTTATATGGTTACTTGGGGGGAGCTCTTCCATCAACATTTCTAGTTGCATACTAGGTCCCCTGTGCAGGAGGGTATGGACCTCCTTCCTGATGATGGTACGATGATGCCCTTTTGGCCATGTTGTGTAGAGGTTCATGATGACTCTAATGGTAGCCTGGTTACAGGATGTTCTGGTTAGGATCATACGTCTAACTAGGGTATGAAATACTGCTACCTAGGTGATTTTGGTTCAGTGACCCTATCAATCCGTCTATAGTGTTTTATGCGCCCGACAATTCTTTATAATTTGGCAGGAATGGGGCATTAGGCGAGATGTTATAGATGTATCATGACTGAGTGTATATCAACTCAAGTTGCTGGGCTTTGCTAATTGCATCCTCTTCGAAAGTAGGTCCTTGAATTTTCACATCCTTCGAAATCTCTATTGTGAGAGTTTTTCAGGAATAGGTCCAATAACAATTGATCATGGAGTTTGGCTTTACACAAACTTCGACATCACTGCCATTCATGGATATGGTCCGAGATATGGAACTCTATTCCTGAATCATGGTGGATGGGTAACTGGAAATATGTGAGGAACGCAGTGGTGAGGGCGCAAAAGGTTCCATGTGTAGCAAAAGGTTGCTCCACATACCATTTCGTGGTTGGTTTGATTAAGGTGCGATAAAATGTCTTAATCGAATAGTATCATCAATAATAATGTTCGAAAAACACCATAGGTGGAAAGTCATTACATGGTTTCCAGGGTTTTCCGCTTGCTTCCCTTCAAACTTTGGAATGTCTGAAGGGAGCTTCGTGGGCATGGGGGGAAAAGTGGGATTTTGTGCAATGGGTTCATTTGTTAACTTTGATAGATCAGGTAAGTTTAAAGACACTAAGAAATGTAATTGAGTGTTTAGCGCCATTGTAGATTGTGAAAACATAGGGTTCTGGTTGCGTATGGGATTTTTCTGTGACGTACCCAGATGTGTATTCTCTTGGATCCCTGAATGGGTAGCACTCCTCTACCCTCTAGGGGTTGTGGGAGGAGTGGTGTGTAGGGACCTTGAGGGAGTTTCCACCGGTGTGGCACTGGGTGACCCTTGGGTATTCCCAACTAAAGACGCCCCGATAAAGGATAAACCGATAAGGGTGGTTGTGTTCCGTCTTTGACGCCTAAATGGAGAAAGACTTGGAACTCCTCCCTCTAATGGGTGGAGGTCCAGAAAGCGTCCAGATCGATGAGGTCTCATTGGGTCCGTTATGGTGTCGACTAGGTTTTATTTTTGAAATATTTTTTTAGTTTTATGAGAGGAGAGAGATTATATATCAAAGAAAAAAGGTGATTGCTTACATAAAACAAAGTGGAAATAAAATGTTAATTTACCTTTATATTAATCATATGTGATCAGTCAATAAAAAAATGAATTTTTTTTCTTTTGCGTGTGATGCTAAAAAAATCCTAGAAGACCTAATCATCCTCACACTCTCAATTGTAACTGGGCCTTGTGAATATATCTTCTGGTGGGTACTGGAGCAATGTCCCGAAATAACTGGTGATGCTTTCCAGTAGCCGAAGAATCGACCAAGGTAGTGCTGCCTACACCATCTATAGGGAAGGATGCCTTAGATTTGGCCACTAATTTCCATCATCCCACGTGAGCGTTCTTTCTAGTCTTGAGCTTCTTGGTATTCAGCTACCAGTACCGAGCACTAGATGGGTCAGGTAGCCCCAAATAGTACCGCACACATAGGGCCTAAGCTTAACCCCCTCTGAATTGGGTCTTTGTGGCACTCGAGAATTCTTTTCCGTGGGCGTATAGACAATTTTAAAGCTCCCTAAGAAGTCAACTTATATGTTTCAAGAATGTAAACTAACCATGGTGGTTTATTGGATGCCTACCCCTAATGGTCCTAACCTGAACTATTAATTATCTTTAGGCCCCTATGGGGAGATTTAATGAGTTCAGTTAATGGTTAGTTTTAAGGTGTCTTAATTTTCTTATGGTGTGGTAATGTGTGTGAGAAAGTGTGCAATCACAATTTTTGTAGGATGTGGATATGTGATGATCCTTTACACTCCCTCCTAATTAAACCATGTTTTTATTGTTCCTTTCAAAAAGAAAATGATGCGCAGATAATGGGCCGCTTACAATTTTTATTATTTAGAATAAATTTTAGACTAAATGGAGATGGAAAACTATCAAAAGAGAGCATTCATATGCATGCCCAGGGTCACCAAGAGGTGCAAGGGAAGCAAAGATTACTTGACTTATTATATAATTTGATCTTAGTCCCAGTTCCTAATGCAAAATTAAAATTAAAATTAATGCAACAACTTGGAAAAAACAAATGGAAAGTAGCTAAGCATGTGTGGATATGGGCCACTTATTCCTTGGTAATTACCTATGTGTTTGGTGTCTATTATCACTAAATAATTTCATTCAGATAGCATGGGTGGATTTTAGCCACTTACTTGCCTCCTAATTAAACTATGTGAATTTGTGACAACAAAATAAAAATTAGAACTACGCAAATAGCTAAGTTGAAGTGTCACTAAAACATGTACTAACAGTCAAGGGACACCAAAACACAGTGTTGGCAGATTTATTCTGGGCTGCCAGTCACTTTACACTTGCAAAAAGTGAAGAAAACTAGTGCAAATATTGTTCACTAGTTTCCACGTGCATAATCTCTACACAGGCGCACAACTCTCTGCACCTTTCTGGGCTGAACGTGCGTAGATCTCCACGTCTATCTAGATTGAACGTGTGTGGTTTTTATGTGCATAAAAAAATTGTTTCTCCTGAACTAAATCTTTTCACAGTAGGTGAATGAGAGAAGTTGAGAAAGAGTACAGCTAGTTCTGCAGCAATCCTAAACAGAAAAGAGGTTCTGCAAAAACACAACCACTTAGATTAAGAGGAAATTCCAGTGGAGTCGCCAATCCTGTGTTGGTGTGTTTGGTACACAAGTGTACGAAAAAAAGAAGTGCTTGATAGGAGTGATTTATAACCTACAATCAATGGTCACAGGGAAAAAAATGATTTGTTAGATGGTTAGTGAAACGTCATAACATGTAGAAAAACTAGTTTATGGAACATATCATGCTACAAACAAGAAGAGGAAACAAAACAATAAATACACATAAACATAAGAAAAATCAAGTAAACTATCTAATAATCCTAACAGAGAACGAATCCCCTCTTATTAGCCGTTGGTGGTAAAGAAGCAGTAAAACGTTACACACTTGTAGTGAGTCCTTAGAGCTATGGAGATATAATACCCAAAGCAAGGAGGGTTCTTCCCTTAAGATGTCTACAGGCCTCTCTCTTCTCCTTGAACGAGTGATTGGATATCGAACACTTGATGCACTTCTTTTTTGGGATTGATATGTTGGATGGCCAACAACTGAATCCATCACTCTATTACTGCTTGGACAACACACTACTGGTTTTCTCATGGGAAATTTGTCGAGCATAAAAATGTTTTAAGAATTGTTCTTCTCATGGGGGAATTTTATAGGCAAAATTAAAATCTTCTTCCCTCTCTTGGTACAATCGTGGATAGTGACCCAAGAGTGGTGGTTGATTCCATTGTGTGCTCATTTGAGGTCTCAAGGTGGCTCTAGGCGCCTGTCCTTGGGCGACCTCAAGTGGAGAATATTTTTCTTGAAGTGTGTCAAGTGGTCCTGGATGGTGACCTTCTGCCATACTTAGGACTGCGCGGCTTATTGAGGGAAATCCGTAGAGACCAATGCTACTATCGAATAAAAATATCTACAGAGCACACTTTTCCAATGTCTTCTATGCGCAATTTGACAGTTTTTCCTCTTGACCTTAGAGAAAGTTAAATTTTCCAGATCCTCTAATGTTTATAAGCCCTGTAAATCCTTTTGTTTTAAATTTCATGATGTCTTTTTCTTGTCTAATTTTCCAGTGATAAAAATCCATCGTATGCTTGGGGGCACCTATGCCCCTATTTATTCTCACTATCCTCTTGAGGGTTTAGTTCCTATGATACTGAATGATTGAATCTATTATTTCAACACTTGGACCATCATGGTGCTCCACAAAATCCTCTATCTAGGGGCATCATTCCCACCTTAGCATACCAGATCACTGCCCTCCACCACATATGCTTGGGGGTAGTATCACATGCTTGAGGGCATGATGGCACCCATGGCCACCTACTCACTTTATTAACAAAATTCTCGGCCTATACCCCATCAATCTAGCTATGGTCAATTATCCTCCCATTTCTTGGATAGTTTGTCCTACCAGCCTCTCCAAAGAGCCATATATCACAAATGCTTGATACCATATCTTCAAATATTCTACTTTATGTGATACCACACTTTCCAGTTGGTCCCCATGTTTTACTTGGTGGGTGGGGATGATTCTATACCTTCTCTAGTAGTTCATCCCTGTATTCCTTCATTCTTCACCAAGAACCATCCTTCCAAGAAGCATTAAGGTCACATTTAGAAAATTAAGGCCACCTACCTGAAAGTAGCGAATCTCAATTCCAACGATTGGTTTTTCCGCTACGATTGCCACAATATTTAGGGCCTTCTCCTCCTTTCCACGTTCACCAAAACTGCACTAGCAAATGAACCAAATTGGAGGGAAATCGCCCTATTAAAAGAGAAACCCTAATTTTTCGTTTGCCAATGGTGACCAAACTATAGATCTATTTGAAGAACCATCAACACTGTTGGAAATCTCTCACTGAGCTATAAAATAGGTATCCTTTTTTTTTTGGTGATTTGACACTTCAAAATGGAAGCCTTTTTTCCAAGAAGGGTCACTTCATCGCCTCTCAAAATCAAATTTCGGCACTTGCGCCACTTGTACTTGGGGCACCACTTCGTCTTCATACATGTCGATGGATGTGTCGATTTTAGTCGTGAGTAACTATATTTTTTTGATGTTTTTATGGTCCCCACCAGGCCTATTCTGTGTGGCATCATCATCAAGTCGCCCTTGATCATTGAGTTTAGTCATCATCACATTCATGGAGTATGTCCTGAGTCCCTTTTCCTCTTGTCACAATATCCATCCATTCGTGCTTTGTCCTTCTCTCGTGTAGCCCATTTTGTCCTCCAATCACACTTTGCCCTATCCCCTCAAGAGTCGAGTTACTCACTTCTAGGTCATCCATGTTTTATATGCTCTGACAAGGGAAGTCGTCTGTTTGCTATTCTGTATCCACATTCCATCATCATCCCTAGTGTCATTCCATCAGTTTCTCTACTATGATGTCTCATGCCTTAGTTGACGATTCCTCATTGCCTCACCTATGGCAGACCTCCTTTTGTTGACATTATCACATTCATTCTAGAAGGCAGGTCTAGATGGCGGTGTACCCTAGTTTCCAGATTTCATTCTTGTTTGGTGCCTCAGATAAAGGAAAGGGATGCCTTATTTCCCTTTGACTTGATTGTTTCTCATCTGCTCCACTTCACCATGATTGAGATTCATATACTTGATAGTTCGATGATCCAGAAAATTAATCCAGTGATTCCCAGGTGTGTGTGAGATGTTTCAGACCTCATGAGGTGGTGGCCCTTCAGGTAGTCCCCCACATGATCGAATGACCTCATTTTATGCTACAACCTCAGATGTAGATCTGTATATTTGATGGGTTTGGTTCCGGCCACTTGCAGCTCCTATAACATGCATGTATCACTTAGATGATACATTCATATTTTCAGAGCCCTTTCCTATTTACCAGGGCTTCTTTAGTTGTTATTATATCTCATGTACTGTAATACTCCCAATTAGCCATGAGCTAGTTGGAATATTAAATTTTGTTTTTCTTCTTTGTTTAATCAATAAGAGGACAATGGAAGTCCATAATTCTCCTTAATAATGAATAAATCTGTTACACCGTTTTTTTGGTCATCTAACCTATTATCATTAGATGAACCCAAGTACACCATGTAAGACCAATTTTACCCTAAGTAAAATTGCTTTCACCATGTGAAATAACATTTGTCTATATTTCCTGGTCATATTTAACCCAAAACAAGGAAATTAATTAAATAAATCATTATTTATTTGATTATTTCCTAGGAATAAGTTATTTAAATCATTATTTAAATAATATTCCTAGTTAAATTTGACTAAATCATTTTTAAATAATTAAATAAACCACTATTTATTTAATTATATTCCCATAATTTCCCTAAAATAATAAATAAATCATTTATTTATTTGTTATTTATAAATAAAGGAATTGACCCAAGTCAAAAATCCTTTTCCCTCCAACAAATATAATAAAATATTCCTAAAAGGTGATTCTAGAATTCGATTAATAATATTTTATTCATGCATCGAGTTCTAGAACACCCCAATATTTTGTTATAAATAGAAGGGTTTTCCCCATTCATTAGTCACCTCCATTGCATTAGATCACTCTGGATCTACTCTTGGTCACCATTTTCCATTTTTTGCCTTGTGAGCTCCCATTGAGTTCTATGTTTGTCTGGGTTTTCTACACCAATAAGAGAGAGGAATTTTAGATCTGAAACGCTGAGGAATTTCAAGAACCCATCCCATTGAGGAGAACCGGAAAACACCTTTCTTTTTTTCCTCTCAGGTGCCCCATTTTTAATATAATAAAAAAAATTATTTTAAACACATTGTTCTTGTGACAAGAATCTTGTCTTGTCTATTGGATGCATGGAGCCATATTGTATTTTATCTGCTTAATGTCTTTTGTGCTTAGATCTGTATTTGTGCAGCATTATTTGGATCACCTCATTGCAGACTTAAAGATATTTTTCAGCCATAATTGATGTTAGGGCTATTTGTTATGTGTAGCTAAAGTGATCTTTTACGACGAAAGATTCATATTAACAAAATCAATGCCAAATGTGAAAGAGATAGATCTTGACAGCTTAATTGAGCACCCTTTGGTGTGAAAAGGGGTTGGAACACCTTGATTGGGTCAACCTTGACCAAATCAATGATACTGTCATGGAGGAGTGGTCATCAATGACAGACAGTTCAGTTTTATATGGAGATGCTTTGTGTGGAAGTAGTGCTATTATTGGATGGGGCTTAGGGTTTGCAAGCTCATATCTTATTTAAGGAAGAGGATGGAAGCCATTTTTTATCATGTTGATATTTTGATATTATTTCTGAATATATGGTTTGTTTAGACATATATCTTTCTCTTGCTATTTAGCTGAGATTGAGTGTTGTTTAGCACTGGGTGTTTCTGATCGGGAATCCCACCTATTCCATTGAGAAGCTCTTGGAGGAGTCTTGTACTACATTTTCCACTATCAGGCTTAAGGCCAAGATTCTTCTTTCATTTACAACGCAGATCCTATTGAGGGTTTGGTTTTTTTGCAGGTTGCAGCAAGTGGAGACTAGATCTGTGTCATTTCATTGCTCATTTTCAGTGGAGGAGGCTTCATTTCCATTGGGAGGATAGTAAGGAAGGCCCTTCAGCATATTTTCAGATCTCGGCATCAGGCCAACTATTTATTTATCCCTTTAGCGCATTTTTCTTCCAGATCTTCGTTATTTTTGTAAGAGGAGTTGCAGGGTGGATTGGCACACCATTTGGAGAGATGGTTTTCTAGTGAAAGGGATTTTCCTTTCATTTAGAGGATCTATTGGAGGAGGCTATTGTATTGATCATATCAGATCAGCCACACTTTCCAGATCTGTATTTTGCAGTGGATATACAGCCCTAGGGCTTAGATCCCCATCTTGTATATGGTGTTTTGCTAAAAACCCTTAAGGGGTTCTTCAAAGGAGCTTGTATAGTGTCTAGATCTTTATTGGATCTATATTTTGAGGCACATATCAGCCCTAGATCTGATGTATATTCATCTGATGTAGCAGTGGCTTATAAACAGTGCTGTAGCAGTCTTCTAGTTTTTTCTATATAGTAGCATCACCTCTTTTGAGGGATTTTTTTCATTGGAGGCTTGATCTTTCTTGTTGTGTATCTTATGGCCCATTATTTATGTATATTTTGTTGTTTTTATAACATATGAAAGGTATCCATATTGGCCTCTTTCTTTTAAATAATGATTTACACTATTGTTCCAGCATTTTTCACTATATTCTTGCTTTTCCCATTTGGGAATATTACAGTGGTATCAGAGCATAATCTTGGCACAGCCTGTGAATCTTGAAAAGCCAATATGTCAGCTGAAGAAGGAGAACCTCTTACTAATAGAGAGAGGAGGTATCAAAGAAGAAGACACCGGAATTTTGATTATACAAGTGACAAAGAAGACAAGCGTAAAACCCGTTTATCTGAAGGAGAAGATGAAGAGAAGGAGTTCCCTAAGATCCTTCTTAGAGCCATGCAAGACCTTGCTAGAGAGATCAAGGAGATGAGGATGGATAGACACAAGGAATCCCCTAAAGGAATTCAACATGGTGAAGGCTCCGACATTTCTCATCACCGGAGTGATCAACCAATGCAGCAACAACAAGTTTCCCAACGCTCTACAATGTCTACATTCTTGGTTGTGGGAAATGAAGGGTTTCAAGAGCAAGGATCCCTTGTAGATTATTTTATGGAGTATGAGTCTCAAAATCAGAGATTCAAGGACCACTTGAGCTTTCAAGAATTTTTTCAAATCAAGGACAATAGGAGACCTAGGCATCATGATAGAGGTGGAGGATTCATTCAAAATCATGATTAACACCACAGTATGGGCAAATTTTCTTACCCAACTTTGATGGGTCATCTAAGTGGACTACCAAATCATGCGTAGAGAAGCTTGATATCTACTTCTAGTTGAACAAAGTTCCAGAAATGGAGGCCATTAACTTAGCAGCACTGCACCTTGAGGGTGAAGCACATGATTGGTGGTTCCATGGCTTGTCTACATTGGATCATGCCAATGTGACTGCATATTCAGAGTTCACTAGGAGGTTGGTGGAGAGGTTTGATAGAATATATCCTGAAGCACCATTCATGGGGCTTGTAAAGTTAAAACAATAAGGTAATCCAGAAACTTACATTTCTAAATTCTTACACTAGTACATTTGGTCAAAATTCTGACACTTTAATTCTGGTACTTTTGACCAAATGTCAGAAATTTCCCCAATTTTTATCAAATTTTCAAATCTCGCCCACAACTGTCGTTATACCGACGTTTGGAGACAACTGTCGGTATTGCGACATTTAGAAATAAGTGTCGGTATTACGACGTTTGAAGAAAAGCATTGATATTACGACGTTTTTGGGACACAACGTCGGAAATGCGATGTTTCTAAATGATGATTCGGTATTGCAACGGTTTGGAGGCAACATTGGAATTGCGATGTTTCTAAACTATGCGTCGGTCTTGTGATGTTATGCTCCAAACCGTCGCAATACCGACGCATAGTTTAGAAACGTCGCAATTACGACGTTACTAAACTATGCGTCTTTATTGCGACAATATTAAAATTATTAAAAATTTATAACCATTGAGGAGGATTTGGATTAGAAGTTTTAGACATCGTATCTCTATTTTTGGATTTCAAATTCTTGACCTACCACCATTATCCTAATCGGTATTTTACATTCTGGCCTGTCTTTGTTGTTAGTTATGGGTGTCAAAATAGATTAGTGTGACAATTCACTTTGATTGATATAGACATGACTCTAGGTTAGGTGATTGTAATCGTGGAAAAAGTATGTACGTGATCTGGTGGTGTTACTCTTTAATGTTTGGTATATCTCATATTAATCACGAAGATTGTAGAGAATAAATTTTCTTTCAATGTCAATCAGGTAAAGTTATTAAGTGTATAAATGTTCTTATTTTTTTAAAATATAATCAAACTTATTAAAAAAAATAATCAAACTTATTTTTTTATTTGATTAATTTTATTTATGGTATTATTAAATATATTAACAATTATATTTTAAATATATTTTTTTATATAGTTTTGAAATAGGTTACTAGATTGGTGAATAAAATTAATTACATTTGAATTTTCTCTAATTTCTTTTTTGGTAAATCAATTTCATGAGGTTCACAAATCTCAAGTCAAATTTAAACTAGCTAAACAAAAACTCTAATAATTTCATGAAAATCATCTAAAAAATTATTGAAATATCCAACTTGATAGTAGACCAATATGGGTTAATTTAGTTTTATGAGGATCATGTTGGAAGTTATGTTGTTAATTTACATAGAACACCACTTTTTTTTAATAATATTTTTAGTTTCTATTCTTTTATTTTTATCTTCACGATTCTAATATGTTAAGTTTTTTTTTTATATCACATACATTTAAATTATATAAATTTATACATTTATAAAGAGTTATAATAGAAGCATAATAGTTCAATAAAATATAAAATTTAAATAGCTGGGGTGGTGGGAGGGGGAGGGGGAGGGGGAGAGATTCTCCTAAATCTCGATGGAATATGAAAAATAAAGTACTTATGGGGGCTATTCCAAAGAATGAACAATATCACATAAATGTATGGGCTTATTCCAGGTCTCCAATTGGATAATTATCGATATGTCTCTAACTTAGTGATCTTGGGGGATTCCCTTATCACTATTCAACACCTTCAAAAAGGTTTTCTCCTGAAGAACAACAATTTATCCCTCCTCCTTAGAAAAATCAATAGTACACTAAAATCATTCTCTCAAAAGGCTTATTACCACATTTTAAGAAGCCAAAACATAGAGGCGTATACACAAACGAATCAAGCCTTCCTTCTTGAAGGAAACAGGTTAGTATGAGATCAATGACCTTTCAGGTTGGAAAGATATTCCATGAATAATTCCACTCAATATAATTGTCCCCCTCTCTTGTTTTTCTAGTTGGGTATATGCACCATTAGAATTATTTTTTGAAGATTTCCAAAGCCCTCCTTTATATGCCCCCCCTGTCTCCTCCTATTTATGCACATATTCACATCACGCATAACATTTGGCATCAGGATCTCGTCATTAAGGTTGAGGTGGTGGTTTGTGGGGGTGTTGGCCACGCGCCCATTTACCCCTCATGACATGTGGAGTCTTATGAAGTTGGACAACCATTAATTCCCTCCTTTGCCTTCATACCAAGTTCATTGATGGATACAGGGTGGGGAGATCAGTTAATGAATTTCATGGTTGATTCAATCCCTCGAGCATGGGAGTTCACTAGTCTAAAGGTGGAATTCATGGTTGGTGTTAATATGATAAGGTAGAAAGTATCAATTCAAGGTTGTGCCCTTGAGAGTCAAGACAACCCTTCTTCTAGTTGGTGGGCTCTCCACACCTTTGTAAACTAACTAGAAAATTTGGCGGAAATTCTGACAGCCAATTCGTCGCTATTTCGACACATAGTCATCGCAAGAGCGACAGTTCGAGGGTGGAAAAAACGTGGTTTGTCATGCCGTTGAAGTTCCGACGCACCTAAAAAGTGTCACACTATCGACACTTCTTCCGTCGCTTCCGAACAAGCGTCACTCTTCCGACGTCTCACGAACCGTCACGCTTCCGACGTTTGTAAACGGTCGCACTTCCAACGAAATGTGGTCCGACGTTTTGAACGTCGCTCTTCCGACATTTGTAAATGGTCGCAATTCCGACGCAATGTGGTCCAACGTTTTGGATGTCACTCTTCCGACGTTTGTAAGATGTCGCAATTCCGACGAAATGTGGTCCGACGTTTTGAACGTCGCTCTTCCGACATTTGTAAGCTGTCGCAATTTCGACGAAATGTGGTTCGACATTTTTATACTGTCGCTCTTCCGAAGTTTCTAAGTTGTCGCAATTCCGACGTCTACAAGGCGTCGGTATACCGACGGCGGGTTCAATTTAAAAAAAAAAATGAAACTTTAAAAGACGATAAACGTTGTTTTGAATATATTATATGAAGTAAAACAGTCCATGAAGTCATTACATTTTCACATCTGAAGATTGGAACCCAAATATCCATCCAGAAAAGTGGAAGTCCCACCCCGGACAATGATAGAAAAATACCCCATGTCACATACAGGGACATGATATAAAACCCAGTAACAGTCCACATGGAGATTATCGAAAATCTGAGAAAGCATCCAAATATGCCCGAGGCATCATAAGAAAGTGAAATATCAGTATGTAGAATAGTAAAGCAACAGATAGAGTACCGACGTCCATTGTTCCAAATACAAATTAAAGTACCCAAAATCCTTGAACAAAGAAAAACGCTAATCATGTGAGGAGTGTGATATGTCCAAAATATAAAAATACCATTAGACCATATCAATAAACCAGCAACATAGACCAGCATCGCTAGTTTTGAAGGCAGAGTGATAAACATTAATCATTTTTTTTTCACAAGAGAAAAAACGTTGTTTTGAATATATTATATGAAGTAAAACATTCCATGAAGTCATTACATTTTCACATCTGAAGATTGGAACCCAAATATCCATCCAGAAAAGTGGAAGTCCCACCCCAGATAATGATAGAAAAATACCCCATGTCACATACAGGGACATGATATAAAATCCAGTAACGGTCCACATGGAGATTATCGACAATCTGAGAAAGCATCCAAATATTCCCAAGGCATCTATAAGAAAGTGAAATAGCAGTATGTAGAATAGTAAAGCAACAGATAGAGTACGTACCGACGTCCATTGTTCCAAATACAAATTAAAGTACCCAAAATCCTTGAGTAGAGAAAAACGCTAATCATGTGAGGAGTGTGATATGTCCAAAATATAAAAAGACCATCAGACCATATCAATAAACCAGCAACATAGACCAACATCGCTAGTTTTGAAGGCAGAGTGATAAACAATCATTTTTTTTTCACAAGAGAAAAAAATGTTGTTTTGAATATATTATATGAAGTAAAACAGTCCATGAAGTCATTACATTTTCACATCTGAAGATTGGAACCCAAATATCCATCCAGAAAAGTGGAAGTCCCACCCCAGACAGTGATAGAAAAATACCCCATGTCACATATAGGGACTTGATATAAAACCCAGTAACGGTCCACATGGATATTATCGACAAATCTGAGAAAGCATCCAAATATGCCCGAGGCATCTATAAGAAAGTGAAATAGCAGTATGTAGAATAGTAAAGCAACAGATAGAGTACCGACGTCCATTGTTCAAAATACAAATTAAAGTACCCAAAATCCTGCAACAGAGAAAAACGCTAATCATGTGAGGAGTGTGATATGTCCAAAATATAAAAAGACCATCAGACCATATCAATAAACCAGCAACATAGACCGGCATCGCTAGTTTTGAAGGCAGAGTGATAAACATTAATCATTTTTTTTTCACAAGAGAAAAAACGTTGTTTTGAATATATTATATGAAGTAAAGCAGTCCATGAAGTCATTACATTTTCACATCTGAAGATTGGAACCCAAATATCCATCCAGAAAAGTGGAAGTCCCACCCCAGACAATGATAGAAAAATACCCCATGTCACATACAGGGACATGATATAAAACCAGTAACGGTCCACATGGAGATTATCGACAATCTGAGAAAGCATCCAAATATGCCCGAGGCATCTATAAGAAAGTGAAATAGCAGTATGTAGAATAGTAAAGCAACAGATAGAGTACCGACGTCCATTGTTCCAAATACAAATTAAAGTACCCAAAATCCTACAACAGAGAAAAACGCTAATCATGTGAGGAGTGTTATATGTCCAAAATATAAAAATACCATCAGACCATATCAATAAACCAGCAACATAGACCAACATCGCTAGTTTTGAAGGCAGAGTGATAAACATTAATCATTTTTTTTTACAAGAGAAAAAACGTTGTTTTGAATATATTATATGAAGTAAAACAGTCCATGAAGTCATTACATTTTCACATCTGAAGATTGGAACCCAAATATCCATCGAGAAAAGTGGAAGTCCCACCCCAGACAATGATAGAAAAATACCCCATGTCACATACAGGGACATGATATAAAACCCAGTAACGGTCCACATGGAGATTATCGACAATATGAGAAAGCATCCAAATATGCCCGAGGCATCTATAAGAAAGTGAAATAGAAGTATGTAGAATAGTAAAGCAACAGATAGAGTACCGACGTCCATTGTTCCAAATACAAATTAAAGTACCCAAAATCCTTGAACAGATCAAGAAAAATGCTAATCATGTGAGAATTCTAAGTAAAGTTAATCTATTAACATTGGAAATAAAATTACACCGAAGTCAAAAACATTGCCTGGCTAGACTCATGGAAAATTTGTCATCAAAAAATCAAAAAATTAAGAAGACTGCCCTCATACGGGGAAACCAGTCTTGAACGTTTAATTTATAGAATTCAAAAATATTACAAAGGTCCAGCACAGTAAAATAATCTAAAAGCAGCCCAATTAAGTGGGCCTGCTAAGCAAGAAAAACAAATTAACCAAAATACTCCTCCGGTGGTTCCTCCACGATTCGGCACCATCCTTCGGAAGGTCCAGGATCGCTAGGTGCTACCTCCACATGCATGCCACGGCTCCCCTCCTGAAGGCCCAAATTCTGGCCGACTTTTTCCGAGCTCAGACCCGCCGGACGGGTGCATTCTTCCTCCGTTTGGGCCTCCTCGCGGAAGACCACAGTGACTAAAGCCGTGATTCGCGGGTGGTTGAGAGAGAAATTAAAGGAAAATTGCACAGTGCACATCGTGGGAGAAGGTGAACTAGCGGTGGGGAAGCGAGGAGCAAGGGAATCCATACTGTGGCCAGATCCTACAACCCGACCCCGCCCACTCCTAGTATTTGGATATCGACCTGCGTAATAATCACTGGACTGGCCGGAAGTCGACTCTGTTGAGGGGCTGGAGGGAGCGCGCAGGGGTTGACCTCTAGTGCTCCCCCTGCGGCAACACAACCTATGACGCACGCGAGGCATGGGTGTAAAATAATCTAAAAGCAACCCAATTAAGTGGGCCTGCTAAGCAAGAAAAACAAATTAACCAAACTACTCCTCCGGTGGTTCCTCCACGATTCGGCACCATCCTTCGGAAGGTCCAGGATCGCTAGGTGCTACCTCCACATGCATGCCATGGCTCCCCTCTTGAAGGCCCGAATGCGGCGGCTTTCGACTCGGACCGCCGGACGGGGTGCATTCTTCCTCCGTTTGGGCCTCCTCGCGGAAGACCACAGTGACTAAAGCCGTGATTCGCAGGCGGTTGAGAGAGCAATTAAAGGAAAATTGCGCAGTGCGCGTCGTGGGAGAAGGTGAACTAGCGATGGGGAAGCGAGGAGCAGGGGAATCCATACGGTGGCCAGATCCTACAAGCCGACCCCGCCCACTCCTAGTATTTGGATATCAACCTGCGTGATAATCACTATACTGGTCGGAAGTCGACTCTGTCGAGGGGCTGGAGGGAGCGCGCAGGGGTTGACCTCTAGGGCTCCCCCTGCGGCAACACATCCTATGACGCACGCGAGGCATGGGTGCGATCTCAGGCGCAGTGGGCACAAGAGGAGACGGAGAAGCAGAATTCCAATTAACAGAGGAAGACAAACAGAGACAGAACCGAGAGAAATGAAAATATACAGCAAGGTCTAGGCAACAGTTCAGCTAGCCACTTCTCCTTATCGTCACAATTAGCAGGCAGTGTAATCCAGCAACTGGCTTGTCTGAAAAACCATGGCTAAACGCCATTTTGTCGACCCGACTGCAATGCA
>JAXQQM020091197.1:0-39938 GCA_034641835.2 Pinus albicaulis
AATTGACCTAGAAGCTGACCCACAAGAACTTATGGAGGCCACTCCTATTGTAGAAGAAACAAAAATAGACATAGAGGCTACTTTAGGTGGAATTAAAGGGGCTGACACACAAGAACCCACCGAGGAAGCTACTGTTACAAAAGAACCAACAACAGAGGTGGAACAAACCCATGTAGTAGAGGCTTTTACACCCATTATTGATGTGGATATTGAATGCAGAAGAGTGTTGAGTCCCATATCAGGATGGAGTTCTGAAAAAATCTTGTTAATTTCCGAATTACAAAAGTGGAAACATGAAGAAATATCTGTTCTTTAGGGGACGATTTTTCTGAAGGAACATTAGAGAGAAATAGGCACTTTACATGAAAGATGTATGAAAGAAGAGTGGAAGAAAGGATGGGAGTTTTATAAGAAGAAGGAAGCTATGAAGAAACAAGAGGAACAACTGCTGCTGTTACAGCTGCAGGTTCGGGATCTCACCATAGATAAGCAAAAAATTCATGACCTCGCCCTCAATTTGCTAGGTTGTAGGCAACCTTCTCCATGCTATCCTATCTTTCTAAAGGAACTTACTTCCTGTTCTAGATGAAAACTGTTATGGAGGACATGCCTCATTTATGTTCTTCCACTCGCACATTTCTAGATGTTTTTTGTGCCTCCGATTTCGATGAGAAAAGCTTGCTGTGTGAGTTATTCTTACACAATATTATTTGAACATGTGAGTATGCATATGGTTGTGACAATATTCTCCTATATGGAAAATATTTAGTTGAGAGATTTCGTCTCCTTTATGAAGAATCAAATTAAATGGAATTTGACCGTCAAATCTATGGAGGCTAATGAGGAGAAGATGGCATTGTGGGTTCGGGAAAAACTAGGACGGGCTGTCGAGTTAAGGCAAGAATTCACGAGAATGTTGAGTACCCTTAGGATTAAAGAACCGACTTCCACTTATAGAAGAAGAATTGTGAACTTCTGCCTCAATCAGTTCTCAATGATGAAGAGCCGAGCCTTGACTGGGTGCTTGAAACACATGGAAGCCAAAAGTGCTAAGATACTAAAGGGGGACCCATTCTCATTCCTGAATTTCATGGTGGCTGTTACACATGTACCAGCTTATGCACAGATCGTACAATCCCTTAGTGCTTTGTGGCTGGGATTGAGATTCAAGTTTCCTTTGATCTGGCTACCAATTGAGGATTATTAGAGTAATTACGAATTGAGTAAGTATGAGTTAGAGTCTTGGGTATGACAGTTGATGGCCAATCAGGGGTACAAGTTTGCAGACGAAGATAAAATTGGTGCTTATTATCTCACTGACCTGCACCGGAGATACTCCCATGAGAGATGAGTTTGCATGAGGACATGCAAGTATTTTAGTTGGGGGGAGATGTTGGGTGTCAATTTTGCACACTTTTCCTACACTTGTTTTCCCTATTTTTCCTCATGAATATAACCAATGGGACTATCTTTGCCTCTTTTTCCTATCTTTATATCCTAACTTGTGTTGTTTCACCTTATTTTCATTACTCTACCATTTCATCAATTATTATGATATATCATGCCTTTTTATGACTAATTGAGGATGAATGTTTGGAGAAGATCTATGGTCTTTGTGTTGTCTTTCCAAATGTCATTTATAGCACCGAATATCCTGAGCACGAGGTCCACAGGATCAGTTAAGAGGGTGATGTTACAACGAAGCGATGCTGTTACACCTTGCTGTTACGGACCCGCCGACAAACTGTTATTACACTCTGCTGTTACAGACCCGCTGGCGAACTGCTGATATAGTTGTACCGCTGACTGGATCTCGTCATTGCCTATTGCTGACCTGTCCTTTAGCTGTTACACTACAACTGTGGTTTTGTTACGATAGTTGTAGAAGTTGTTTAGCATTGTATTTTTGGATAACAGCCTAAGGGCGGTTTTGATTGTAATCTATAATTTTCTAGTCATAAGTTTATTAAGAAGTGTTTATAACTATATGCATTCTATTTCGATCAACATGAGAATCATGATATTCTAATTACTGATCTATCCCTTGATTTTCTGAGATGTAACCACTATATAGTTCTCAAACCTAGAGGTCAAAAGGTTAGTGGAGAACAACATTATTTTGGCTCTGTAATTGTGCTCAGATTAATACATATTATCCTGTTATTGCCGTTACACGCATTATTAAATTTAGTTTCCGTTAAGTTCTTCCTCTACCTACGCCTTGGTAGGGGGGAAGGGCCCTCCTTCTTAGGAGGGATTGCAGTGATTAAATTAGTTGTGTGTATGTATTTGTATTTCAGTTTATATATCAGTAGAGGTGCTATTGCTGCTGTTCAGCTGTGAATATATCCGCTTCAATTTCAATACCTTGTATGCTGTTACACATATGATATTAGAGACACCAGCTAGATATTTTTGTGTGGCACGCTAAAACAGATTAATTGAAGTGTGATTCCAATCTTATAGATCCTTTTATTTCTGCATGAGTGATTTACTTCCAACATTTACTTCAGCAACGATTTCTTTTCTTTGGAATTGCTTCTAGTTGGGTGTATCGGCACAGACAGTGCAACTGTCATTGGAATAAAAATACGTTCCTGGATTGATAATTTATGTGTATTGTTTATTCATTTAATAGTGCTTACTACAACCCAAAACCTTGGATGTTTGTGACCTTTTCTCTTTTGTACAGAGTTGGGGTAACAGTCATTTTTTCGGCATGTAGAAGAGCTTTTAACTCTTCTAGCTCTGGGCAAGTGTTGGTAGGATGACCAACTATATTGCACAATGTACAAGGTACATATGTCCTAGGAACTCTAGGAGTGTCCACCTTCTTCCAATTTTTCTTCTCTTTTTTAGTGGCGCTAGCAGGTGTCGCTATGGGTGTTTCTTGAGTTATGATGGCCTCCTTAGAAGTGATAGAGATGATACCTGTAGAGGTGATACCTGAGTTTTCTAACATGGTCAGTGGGGCCAAATACGAGACCAACATCACAAGAGACATGTTTGGTAATGTAAGGGTTGACATGACCTTGTGCGATAAAAAATCAGGCAGGGGATATAAGAAGGGGGTTGAGGTGATGGTATATGGAAGAAATGTTGAGTTTGCGGCAATGACATTTGTGGTGTTGGGCTCTGCTTCTTGAGTTAGTTCAGTGTTTGATGAAATCATCATTCACACCGCAACTATCGTAGTTACTGGAACTTATCCTATTAATATGGGAGGTTCTCCGAGGTATGTTCGAAGGAGAGTGGATGGTTTGAATTGACTGGGAAGAAAATGTATATGTTGTGACCAACTCTACATAAGAATATACATACGATAGCACACTATCAAGGCTAGTTACAGGTTTCTTCTCGTAATACGTGAGTTTGTATATAGTAACGAATTCCCCTTCTTGGGGGAAAATCATCACTCTAAATATGGAGGAAGCTGTCGCAATCATTGCGTACATATAACTTCATCCAAGAAGGATGTTATAGTCCAGTTGTGCATCCAAGACTTCAATGTCAATGAGCACAATCCTGCCGGCAAAATATAATGGTATGTCTTGAAAAATACCTACATGGGAGAATGGGCACCCATATCTATGCTCTATTCTCTATGTCAGATGGTTTTAGTTCCGATGATCCTAACTTCTACCAAAACGTTTTTGACATGATACTTGTGGATTCTCCTTTATCCATGATCCAACAATTAATAGTGATGTTCTGGATTGAAATCAGGATTTGAAAGGTGACTAGTGAAGGGAGTCGTGGGATCGATTTATCTAGGTAAAAGACCATTAAGTGGGAATCTAAAGGGTCAATTGCGTCTAATGCAGAAAGAAAGGATTTTTTTTGGGATGGGAAAGATTTCAGGACTTCTAACACTGTCATAACTGAGGGGAATAAGCCAAGTAGTTCACTATGTTGTAGCTATGGGAAACTTTTGAATTATGTATTCTGCGCCTCATGGTACCTTTTACCATTTTGGCATAGGTTTGATAGGTACCCTAGAAATGGTCAATGGTTCTATGGGTATGTTTGTGCTTGAGGCAAATGGGTTGGTGTCTAGGGGAGCTTCATAATTTCTATTTCACATTTTTAGGAGAATGTCATCTTCTGCCATGTAGATATCATGATTATAATTGATATTAGTGTTCCCGCTGGAATTTTTTATTGCGGTGGTTGATTTTGTTCAATAATAACCACTTCTTAATGTGGGAAAGGATCCTGCATTACCACAGGTTGCTGGTTCTGTCCCCCTTGCACCCTATTTCCCTGGAGTCTTTTTAACACATGTAGCTCAAGGAAGTGGTGAGTGTAATGACCGTACTTCCCAATATGGAAAAATAATGATTGGTACTTATACTGGTCATCTTGTTTTTCCTTTCATAGTTATTGGTTGGTTCCTGGTTCTAATTTCGGTTGGGGTTGCCCCCATTCTATGTTTGCGGGGGGCGTTGATGATTGCTGCCTCCCTGTCCAGGATCTCCCTTTGGTTTTCTCTTTGGTTTTTTCTTAGAAACATTTGGAGGATTGTTAATATTATCCTAGTTTTATGACGATTGATGATGAGCTTGGGAGGGTTGCACTTAATTAACCCCTGCGTTATTTTGTACTGGTGGTATATTTTGTTGTTGTGTGGGGAAAGGAGAGTATTGGTTTCCTTGTCCCTGATTTGCATACACATTATGGGATGATTCTCTTACGTTGATATTCCTAGATGAGTATTGATTTCCCTGAGGGGGAGGGTATGGTCCTCATTGTGGGGGATGATATTGTTTAACCCTGTTAGTTGCATTTTGCAATGGTGGCAAGCTAACTAGAATAATATCCCGGGTGTGATACATTCTGAGTAGTATCAAATGTTTGGGTAGTAAACGAATACACATGCTATTGGTAACTATTGTTGGGTTGAGTTTGGGTTAAGTAACCTAGCAATCCATCAACAATATTGGATGTGCTTGGTATCTCTTTATAGGTTTGTAGGTATGGGGAATTTTCAAGAACATGATAGATGTATCCAGACTGGGTGTATATGATCTCTAACTGTTGGGCTTTACTAATAGCTTCTTCCTCATCACAGGGGGATGAAGTTGCCACATATTTTGATATTTCCGATGTGAGGGACCTTAAAAACAAGTCAGGAGAACTCGACTGTAAAAATGTGCTTTGCACAATCTACGACGTTTTCGCCATTCATGGATATGGTCTGATATGTGAATGCCGTGTGTTTATTTGAAATGGGTGAGGAGTTATAATCCTAAGTCGCTATTGTCAACATACCATTTCGCTGTGGGCTTTGTAAGGGTGTGTTGAAAGAGTTGCAACCAAATGGTATCATCAATGATACTATTCGACAAAAACCACAAGTGAAAAGACACAATATGGTTTCTTGGGTCTTCACATTACTTTCCTTCAAATTTTGGAATGTCTGAAGGGATCTTGGTGGGCATGGATGGCCAATTAAGGCCATGTGTAATTGGTTCATTCATTGACTTACTTAGATCTGGTATATTCAAATATGATAAGGAAGGTATTTATGGTCCGCCATCTTGAAACTATTTTGGATAGCTATATGTAAAGAGTTCCTTTGTGGGGAGGCTGAAGGAAGACTATCTTGGTGGGTGCTCTTGGGGATATCTGGAGGAGTGTTATGACGACTCCCCAAAGGGGTAGTTATTGGTGACCCTTGTGAGGTCGTGAAAGGTGTATTTTGTCAGGGAGGGTTCCCAAGAAAATTTTCCCTGATAAATGAATATCTTATAACGGTGGTTATGTGACGTCCTCTTCGATTAAATGGTGGGAGGCCTGGCACACCTCTCGGTAATGGGGGGAGGTTTATGAAACACCTAGATCGAAGGGGAGTCGTGGGGTCCACTATGGTGTCGATTAGTGTGACTTTTTTTTTTTTAAATTTGGAGGGAATAATATCTCTATCAATTCAATATAATCACATACATAAAACAAAGCGAAAATGGAAAGGTAATTTTCTTTTAGATTAAGCTATGCGATTAATCAAGAAAAAATGGTTTTTTGTTTGTTTGTGTATGATAAAAATCCTATGTCGACCTGATCGTACTTACAAATATCAAAATAACTAGGCCTTATGGAGATAAATTTTGATGGGTACTGGGGCCAACGTCCCAAAATAACTAGTGATGCCTTCCAACAACCGAAGAATCAACCAAGGTAATGGAAATGAGGATCTAGTGTTTTTTGCACCATCATCTACAGGGAAAGGATGCCCTAGATTTTGGTCACTAAAGTACCTTCGTCCGACGTAATCATTCGGGTATTTAGTTTCTTGGTAGTCATTTACCAGTACCAAGCATTGGATGGGGCGGGTAGCTCCAAAGAGTACCACATGCACTGAACCTAAAGGATGCTAATAACATTTTTTGGCTTTCTGGAACACCGTGTGTATTTTCCCAATACAGACGTGGAGCGAGGTGTCTGTAAGAGCAAAAAGCACGCGACTAAGAATAAAGAGTAAATTTTTTCTTTTTGAAGCTCAGAACATGTCCAAAATGTCCTGAAAAAATTCCAAGAGAGGTACTAAGGGCCTTAGAACCCTCTGCAAAACAACCATTAGAACAAAGAAAAGAAAGCAGTGGAGTCACTGATTTTGTGTTAGGGTTTTTGTGGCAATGGAGTACCAAATAACACCTCCTTAATAGTTAGTTGTTCCCTGTAAAGGATTACAAATATATTTGGCGTTGTTATTAATAGACTTTAACAAATAAAAGAATGATTACTACTAGATGTAATTCATGTAGAAACATAAGCCTAAAAAAAAGAGACAAATATAAAAAAATACTCAATGGAGAAATAATGTCAATATATCAATGGAGGAAGAATCCCTTTATTGATTGCTGGTGGTAGAAGAATAAAATAGAATGCTAAAACACTCGTTTGAGCTATGGACCTCAAATATCCTTATCAAGGTGGTCCCTTTCCTTGGTATATTTTCAAGCTTCTCCTCTCTTTAAAATAAGTGTGAAGAGTCTCCAATGGTGGAATCCTCTTCTCTCACTAAGATGTTGGATTGCTTAGAAGCAATATGGCCAAAATGCGAGTGCTCTCACATACCTTTCTTCAACAGTAAAATGTGGTCTTGCTCTAGTAGAAATTTCGCTTGCATAACAATGTCTCATATTTTTTGCTTCCCATGGTTTGTTTATGTAGAAATTATTTGAACTCATCTTCCCTCCCTTGATCGCCTACAGGTTTCTTCCATTTGCACCTACATTGGTTCTATAAATTCGGGAAAAAGAGAGAAATTATGGAAGCTTTCTCTTCCAGAAGCCTCCAGAATTTTTTACAACCATTTACCTCAGATAAAAAATTCAGATCTTGATCCTATCCTTATTTGGAGTTTCCATCTCTTATCCTTTGATTCCACCCTCCCATCAAACGTGGATCTAAAACCTTAGATTGGTAATTGGATAATCACTCCCAACTTACCCCACTCTATATATTTACAACCTTCCATATGCAAGTGGTTGGATTTTGGAGAGTGATTCTACCTTTATGCTGTCATTGTGAGAGGTTTCATTTCTTGCATTTAGGGTGATTGGAGGTGCACATTGTGACAAGGAAAGGGCAAGTCATCCTAGAGGAGCTCTTCGAAAAGATCAATACCTATTTATGGTTGTAACTCATTCCATTTATATTAATGAAAACAATTCTCTGTTTTCCTATATGTGGTGTTGTTATTTCATGCATTTCAGTACCATGTTGATTTATTGAATAAAGTATTTAGATGATACTGCATAGATCCTATAGTTTCTTGGCTTGTGTTATCTGATTGTGCAGGTTCTAATTTTGGTAATCAGAGCTTGAATTGGAGCATTCAAGCTAAGGAAGGAGTGAAGCATGTGACAGATTCTAGGTAGGATTCATTTCATCATCTATTTACTTTAAGGAAATCATTGGGTTCCTTGTCTCCTTGTTGTTATAGGTTAGCCACCAAACCTAGGGGAGATACTTTTTTCCACAATCGTAAATCCCACATAACAACCCTTGTTTGGAATATTGACTAAAGATTCATATTTTTGTTGGGAAAACATTTTTCGAGAAGCCTTCAAAGCACTAAAAGACAAGTTGACCACTGCACCCATCCTTAGAGGTCCCAACTGGGCACTACCTTTCCACATACACACAAATTCCTTAGATAAAGCTGTAGGGGTAGCCTTAGGACAAGTAGAAGACATATTTTCTTATGCTATCTATTTCATCAATAAGAACCTTTCTAAAGCTGAGTTACATTATACTATAACTGAAAATGAACTCTTGGTTGCCATATATTCTTTGAACAAGTTTAGGAATTATATTGCTAGATACATTTTTTTTTTTCAAACTAATCATGCAACCATTAAGGATTTAATGAATAAACCTGATTTAAATGCTAGGATAATTGGATCGTTGTTATTATTGCAGAAATTTGATTTGACTATTATTGAAAAACCATGGAAAGAGAATGTGGTTGCATATTTCTTGTCAAGGCTAACCCTTCTTGTAGAAAATGAAGAGATGGTGGATGATCAACTCCCAGAGGAACACCTCTTTTCCATATTGGTTATTTCTCCTTGGTTTGCTGATATAGACAAATACTTGGGTATTGGGAGGTTTCCTCCTCATCTATCCTCCAAGGAGAAAACCAAGATTGTTAGGAAAATTTCTCCATTCACTTGGATTGGGGGAAATTATTTCATATTTGGGCCAGATCAAATTCTAAGGAGATGTGTGGGGGAAGAGGAGGTATTTGACATCATATAAGCATGTCACGATAAACCTTGTGGAGGCCACTTTGCTGCTAAAAGGATGACCTTCAAATTTCTACAGGCAGGGTACTACTAGCCTACTTTACATCAATATGCAAAGAGGTACACCATCAGGTGTGATCAATGCCAAAGGATGGGTAAGCCCACACATAAGGATGAAATTCCCTTACAAACTCAAGTGAATTTAGATCCATTTGAAAAGTGGGGCATGGATTTCATTGGGCCCATTGATCCCCCATCAGGATCAATTAAATGGGAACTAATTACCTGACTAAATGGGTTGAAACAAACGAGTAAAAGGTGGCTGAATTTATGAGAAAGAACATCTTCTACAAGTTTGGTTTTCCAAGAGAGATAGTCATTGATAAAGGAGCTGAATTCACATCAAATATGCAACCACTGAGTAAAACATGGCTGAATTTATGAGATAGAACATCTTCTACAAGTTTGGTTTTCCAAGAGAGATAGTCATTGATAAGGAGCACAATTCACATCAAATATGATTGAAGATATCATAAGGCAGTACCACATGAAGCACAAGACATCAACCACCTATAACCCTTAGGAAAATGGGAAATTTGAGGTCACAAATAGAGAATTGGAGAACATTATAACCAAGGTTGTCAGCAGCAACAAAAAATATTGGGCAGACAGACTTGTAGAATACACTTGGGCCTACAACACAACTTAGAAGGCCACCACTATATTTACTCCATTCAGACTAGTCTATGGGAAGAAGGCCATGATTTCTCAGTTGAATTTGAATGCAATACCTTGAGGATGGTGTTATGAAGGTAAATCCTCTATGCGGAAAGATACGATCCCTCTAGCCATACGGTGGGTCTAGTAACAAAAGGACACGCTAAAGTGTTGTTTCCTAGTTAATGAATGAAAAAAAGACATGGTAGATTAACCTACCTTGAATCCAACGCTGTTGATGTTGCAGAAAAAGTAGTGGTATCTTGCTCCTGCCTTGGCAAGTCACGATCCGTTCGTTGTCACGCTCAAATACCTGCACATAGGACAAAGAACAAGAACAACATATGACAGAGTAGTTTCACTCAAAACTATTAGCCAGTCAAAGAGGGCTAAACATATCACATCAAATAAACATCATAACACAATAGTGGAACCAAACAGAAGTCATGTATATTAATGAGTATAAGGAAGAGTGCAACCGATGCTTTGACGTCGTGATCTCCTCCAGCGGGGTTTAGAAAAAACACGTCTCAACTTTCGCTCAGGGAATTTGGACTCAAGATCTCTCAGAAGTCATCGAATCGATCTCTCTCAACACAATCTTTCTTACCCTATCTCCTCTAGCAGCTTAGCTATAGTATAATACTCCTAGTTCAGGTATTCAACTGTTCTACTATAATTTGTTCAGCTAGCTTCTACTAAAGGAGATAGTTTCTTATATAGAGGGAAAAGAGGAGGCTGGGATCCCTACAAAGGTGGGAGGGAGTCATATCCTTTAGGAGAGTTCCAAGGGAGGTGGAAAATACTAACTAAAGGAATGATTCCGTGGTTTTTTTAGTTCAATTACTCCCAATGACTCATCCCCAAGGTGGTTGGAATGAAACCTCCACCTCTATTTTTTAAAAAAATTCCATAAACAGCTTGGTGTGGGTGTTTAACTGGAACAGAGTGCCAATTGGTGTGGGCTCAATGTTAAATTTCTTGATTGGCGTGAGGATGTAATGGGCTACTCGCTCCAAGGAAAAAATAGGGATTTTCACAACTCTGCTTGTTGGGTTTGTGTTATATTATTTCCACGACTAGTCACATGCGGTGGGTGGACCAACCCATGGTTTTGTGCATGGGTTTGCACATGGTTTTGGGGCACGATGGTTTTTGGCCCTTGGTATTTTGTAGATATGGTCAAGGGAACTACAGTTATGTTCTAATCCAGGGTTAATGAATTGGGGTTTATGTAATCTTCGACATGTATATATATGTGTTGTAACACTAAAAGGGATATAATGAAAAATCAAGTTGGTCGTCCCGATTTGGGATCCGGGGGAAAATATCTGTGTTTATTTGTTTTATGTTTTATGCTCTTTCTATTGTTTATTTTCTGTTTTAAAGATTCGTTCATAGATAATTTCTGTACAGGGTTAAAACCTACATTTGGTATCTGAGTAGTTTCGCCTTCAAGGGGACGCCTTTGCTGCTGAGGGGTTTTTTGCTCGGGCCTGAGGTAGACCTTGTTCAGTGGGAGATCTGCGGGATTGATTCTTGCGGTGAAAGAAGATGGCGAGTGGCGGGAAGATAGAGATCGAGAAATTTAATGGTCAGAGTTTTGAGTTGTGGAAGCTCAAGACGGAGGATCTGTGGGTGGATAAGGACCAGTGGATCACGGTAGATCCGGGTACTAAACCAACGGCAATGTCAGATGAAGAATGGAAGAAATTGGATCGGAAGGAAAAGAGCACAATACGGTTGTGTGTCTTAGATTCAGTATTTTTGAATGTATCTGGGGAAGCTACGACAAAGAACTTGTGGGAAAAACTTGGGACTTTGTACCAATATAAGTCTTTGGTGATTAAATTGTTCCTACGGAAAAATTTGTATAACCTGAGAATGAAGGATGGAGACTTAGTGACAGAGCATCTAAACGCCTTCAATACTGTGGTAATTCAGCTGTCATCTATTGATATTAAAATCTCAGATGAAGATAAGTGCATTAGTTTGTTGTGTTCTCTATCAGATTCGTGGGATAGTCTGGTTATTGCAATAGGTAGCAATACAAATACCTTGAATTTTGATGACATTGTCTCAACCTTGCTGTCGAAGGAAATGAAATGGAGAAATATGGAGGGTTAGAATGGAGATGCCTTATTTGTATGAGGAAGGTCCCAGAGTAGAAACAAGAATAAGGTTTCGAGTGGGATATCTAAATCTAGAGGGAGATCTAAATCTCCTGGAAAGTTTGTAAAGGTGTGCTGAAAATGCGGAAAGGAAGGGTACTACAAAAAGGACTGCAGATCTAAAGCTCTTGAGAAAGGAAAGGGATCTGATGATTCTCCTTCTACAGAGGCAAAAACCACCTTGGATGAAGGTGGGGATGTGTATTTGGCTTCTTCTTCAAATACACATGTAGATCATGAGTCATGGTTGATTGACTCAGGTGCATCCTTTCACTTCACTCCTCATAGGGAGTGGTTCTGTGAGTATGAGAAATATGATGGCGGTGATGTCTTCTTAGGTGATGATAGGAAGGCCAGAATCGTCGGATGTGGAAAAGTCAAGCTGAAGCTGCAAGGTGGAAGGAATATAACACTTCCTGGTGTTCTGCACATTCTTGCATTGGCTAGAAATTTTATTTCTGTAAGCAAGATGGATGATGCAGGTGTAAAAACAGTGTTCGAGAAATATGCCTGTAAGATGGTTTGGGGAGCACTGGTATTAATGCGGGGAGTTCTGATTGGAACTCTATACAAGCTTCAGGGCAACACTATTATTGATGGGTGCAATAGTTCTATGGTTCCTGAAAGTGGAGAGGAAAGCCTAGTGGTCTCTGGAGAAAAGACCATGCTATGGCATCAAAGGCTTGGACATATTGGAGAGAAGGGCCTTCGGATACTCCATGGAAATGGTATGGTATAAGGTATGTTTAATAGCTCTCTGGATTTCGATTTCTGTGAACATTGTGTATATGGGAAGCAAAATCGGGTGATTTTTCCTTCTGGTGCTAATAGGGCAAACAAGATATTAGAGCTTGTGCACAGTGATGTGTTTGGACCTGTGTCGGTTCCATCACTGGGTAAGTCTGTATACTATGTTTCATTCATAGATGACTTCTCAAGGAATACATGGATATATTTCTTGAGGAATAAATCTAAAGTCTTCGATAGATTTAAATAATTTAAGGCTCTGGTGGAAAAACAGACAGAGAAGAAGATAAAGGTGCTGAGGACAGATAATGGTGGAGAGTTCTGCAAGAAGGAATTTGAAGATTTATGTAAGAAGTGTGGTATAGCACGACAGAAGACTACTCCATACACACCTCAGAAAAACAGAGTTGTAGAAAGAATGAAAAAAACGTTGATGGAAAAGGCAAGAAGCATGCTCAGTGGTACTGGGTTAGGACAAGAATTCTGGGCAGAGGTAGTGGAGACTGCATGTTACTTGGTTAACAGATAACCTTCATCAGCGTTGGAGGGTAAGACTCCACATGAGGTATGGACTGGTAAGAAACCCTCTTTTTCACATCTGAGGGTATTTGGATGTGATGCATATGTACATGTTCCAAAGGAGAAAAGGAGCAAGTTGGATAATAAATCTGAAAGGTGCATATTTATTAGGTATAAGGATGGTTTAAAGGGTTACAAGCTTTGGAACCCGGAAACAAGGAAGGTTGTGTATAGCCGAGATGTGGTGTTTAGAGAGGTGAAATATATTGTTAAACATGAAGTCCTACCAAAGGAACCTGAAAAAATAGAGTTTGAGCTAAAGGAGGATGAATCAGACTCAACAACAGAAGACGACTCAGAAGAGGAAGAGCCACAAACTCCAGCTCTGAGAAGATCAGTTCGGGAAAGAAGAAAACTAGAAAAGTATAGTCCATCTGCTTTCTGTTCAAATTTTTCTTTAAATATAACTGATGATGATCCCAGAACCATCAGGGAGGCAGTAGATTCAAAGGATGGAAAACTCTGGAAGGAGGCCATGGTTGATGAAATGGCATCCTTGCATAAAAATGAGGCATGGGATATGGTGGAGTTGCCGGCTGGAAGGAAGCGCATCGGGAGAAAATGGGTGTTTAAGAGGAAGACGAATGTAGAAGGCAAGGTGGAGAAATAAAAATCTTGGTTGCTAGGAAAAGGTTATTCCCAGGTGCTGGGAATTGATTTTGGTGATATTTTTTCTCCTGTTGCCAAAGTTACTTCTATTAGATTACTTTTATCTGTTGCTGCTGCATTTGATTTTGAGGTAGAACAAATGGATGTGAAGACAAAATTTCTTCACAGGGATCTTGAAGAGGAGATCTACATGAAAAAACCTGAAGGATTTGTGGTTAAGGGGAAGAAAGAGCTGGTATGCAGGTTAAATAAGTCTCTGTATGGGTTAAAACAGTCACCAAGGATGTGGTATCAGAAATTTGATGCCTATATATGGGGACTTGGCTTCACCAGAAGCAAGGAGGATCACTGTGTTTATTTTCAATTAATTGGTGATTGTGTTATTTATTTGGTCTTGTATGTGGATGATATGTTGTTTATTGGAAATGATAAAGAAATTATCCAAGATTTGAAGACCCAACTGTTCTCCAAATTCGACATGATGGATATTGGTGTTGCAAACTCTATTTTGGGCATGGAAATTAAGAGAGATCGGGAAAAGAGGAAGTTGTGGTTAAACTAGAGGAAGTATGTCGAGAATTTATTGCAGAGGTTCAATATGCAGGATAGTAAACCGGTGAATGTTTCGATTCCTGTAGGTACAAAGATGTCTACTGAACAGTGTCCCAAGACACAAGAAGAAGAGGAGGATATGTCCTGTGTTCCATATGCAAGTGCAGTGGGTAGCTTGATGTATGTAATGGGCTGTACTAGACTAGACATTGCACATGCAGTGGGAGTATTGAGCAGGTTTATGTCAAACCCAGGGAAGGAGCATTGGACAACAATGAACCAGGTTTTCAGATATTTGCGTGGCACTAGTGATTGTGGCTTGTGCTACCAGGGAAGACTAGGATTGGAAAGAGTGTCGAACATTTGTGGTTTTTTTGATGTAGACTGTGCTGGAGATCTGGACCAAAGAAGATCTACAAGTGGGTATGTGTTTAGCCTAATTGGAGGTGCAGTCAGTTGGATGAGTAAAAGATAGTCTGTAGTGGCTCTTTCAACTACAGAGGCAGAATACATGGTAGCCACTCATGCAAGAAAGAGACGGTTGGTTGCGAATGTGTGTTCAAGTATGGGGTTGGTGCAGCAAGCTATAAAGATAGACTATGATAGCCAAAGTGCAATTTTCTTGGTTAAGAACCCTGCTTATAATTCAAATAAAAAGCACATTGATGTTCAATATCACTTTGTGAGATATATGGTTGAAGCTAAAAGGGTGTTGCTGGTAAAGGTGGACACTTTGAAGAATGTTGCAGATACATTGACAAAGTCTGTGAGCACTTAGAAGTTCTCTTAGTGTAGAGAAACAATGGGTGTTGCAAAGTTGGGCTAATGACTCAACTCTCCTATGGCCCCCTATTGAAAGAAAACAACAAGTGGGAGAATGTTGGGTTTGTGTTATATTATTTCCATGACTAGTCACGCGCGATTCTGAGGGGGCAATAGCCCTTCTTGTCGGAGATGCAGGCGGCGGCAGAAAATTTTTTGGTCCGCAATTTCATTGGGTGGATTAACCATGGTATTGTGCATGGGTTTGCACATGGTTTTGGGGCATGATGGTTTTCGGCCTCTGGTATTTTGTAGATCCGGTCAAGGGAACTATGGTTATGTTCTAATCCAGGGTTAATGGATTGGGGTTTATGTATGCTTCAGAATGTATATATATGTGTTGTAACACTAAAAGGGATATAATGAAAAATCAAGCTGGTCGTCCCAATTTGGGATCCAGGGGAAAATCTTTGTGTTTATCTGTTTTATGTTTTATGCTCTTGCTATTGTTTATTTTATGTTTTAAGGATTCGTTTGTAGATAATTTTTGTACAGGGTTAAAACCTACACTGCTTAGGGAAATTTCAACAAGAATACTGTTGCTTTCATCAAAAGGGATGCAAGGATGGTATTTGCAAAATATGACACTGCATATTGGTCACAAAAACGACCCTCCAATGTGAGAGTTTGGGATTGCAGGGGCAATGAAAAAATGCTGTGTAATAGATGCCCCTAAGGTATGAAGTCCGAGAGAGGGAGGGGTGAAATGATTTATGAGAACGCATTCGAACCAAACACTGCTGTCGGAAGACTTGTGATTACAAATATAACTGATATCTGCGATACAAGAATCATGTGGAATGCATGTAGCCATCCATAATAGAGTATATAAAAACTAAGATCTAAGGTATGGACACAACCATCCAGCAGGAAGGATCAATAAATATAATCAGGTATGTCCGCAGCCATCCAATCAAAAGAGTCATGCAATAAGTCATAATAATCCACAAAAATCCACAGTCTGGAGTTTATCAGACAAAATCTAAGGTCTTGCGCTCCATCTCGACCTGAAAAAGTACAATTTCGAGCATGCGAATGTATGAGTTGAAGTCGAACATGCTAGAAAATCGCCTGATTACTAGCCAATGATGAAAGCTATTAACAGATGTGAGAGAAACCAACAATGATGATGATGGCCCTCAAGGTACAAAAGGTACAATCTACGGTATGTGAAAAGTGATCTGACGTCGAACATCCGCAGAATCACTCGATCGAAGGCCAATGATGTGAACCTTGCGTCGAATGAGAAAAACCTGCCATTGAGGCATGCAGGCTCCAAGGTACCAAAAGGGAGTCTCTAGATCAAATTCCTGGATAATGAGATGAATTCGACAGGAAGTGACCTGGTCGAAGGAGAGCCATAATGTTTCCCACATCATCGACACGAGACAAAGGAACATCATGAAGGTGGATCAGGACCAACAGGAGATTGGAGGAAGGTTGAAAACTGTAAAGGAAAACTTCTCTTGAAGATATTAGTAACATGACACTGGATTTGGCAGTATTTGACATCAAAGGATCTGAGGTCATGAAGACGTGGCAAAGAGCAGATGAGAAGTCAAAAGAGATTACCCAAACCCATGGAGGCAAAATTGACGAAATGAGATGTCCCCAACCTGACACGAATGCAGACAAGTGCCATGTTCAAGAGTGACATACTTCCAGCATAGCTAAAAGTTGGTTCCATTTCCCTCCACCATTTATGGCGAGTACCCCAATTATTTTTAAAAACAAGCTTGAAGGGGATAGCATTTTCTTGTACTGTAAGTTTTTCCTTCGGACAAATCCAACCTAGTACATTTTACGAGCCCTAGGAAGGAGGAACTCGAAATAATGTCATGGTGATGAAATCCGATGTCATCAGGGTTTAGCGAGTATGACAAAGGAAGAATCGACATCTTTTAATATTTAGAGAGTTTGAAAAGAAGGTGGAAAAGAAAACTCCAGCAATCCCTTTTCGTAGGTAGTCTCACAAATCCGAAAAGGTAGAAAACTGTGTCTGAGAGAACCTCTTATTCATGATAGGCTAAGGTATTCATTTTTCGTAAATAGTCTATCCCAGCCTGAAAAAAGGGTTAAACGTATAATGGGTAGATATCGTTTCGCAACCATTTAACGAGATCAAAACGACAAGAATCTCGACAATATTTGCAATTTTCGAGAGTCAGAAAAGAGCTGAAAGGTGATTTCAGTAGTGAATTTTTCGTGTTTTTACTAAGTCCGAAAAAATATAAAATATAACTCATTACTTCATCATTGTCACATGAAAAACCTGTTGCTGCACAAGAGACATGTGTAAAAACCATTTTTCAAAAATAATACAATAAAATAATCGAAAAACATGCCTTAAAACCTAATTAGGGTTGTGAAAAACTTATAAAATTCCAAAAATGGTAAAAATAATTACTTTTCACTTTTTACCTCTTGTGGAGCAATAGTTACCCTTTTACTGTGCAATCTTGTGGCGATGATAGCGGCCAATCCAGTAGATCAATCGCAAATCCGTCAACTCCAGGTAAGAGTTGAGATCCCTCTTGTCATTTTAAGCTATTTCTTGCTTCCTACAATTGTCAATTTCAAATTTTGGGGGAGGAAATGTAAAAATTAAGGCTGCGCATTTGGCGCGGGTTTTGGGCACGGAGTCGTGCCAACCACCCGATTTTTAACACTAGGGCGTGCCCATTGGCGCGACTGTTTTGGAAATAGTCGTGCCAATGACGCAATCCATTTCTAGCAAAAATATGCATAAAATACCCCAATTGTTTACAAATTTAAGGGTTAAAATTGACTAATACCACTCATGTATGTGTGTTTGCAGGTAGAAAGAGGAAAAATGTTCATTGAATGGAAAGAACGGGAACATAGTGAAGAAGATGAGCTAGCCCTGGAAAATGAGGGAGTTATGGAAGCCCTCAAAAACTGTGGTTTGAAAAAATTCTTCCTAACACCATGTCTTCGTGCCCAACCAGAATTGCTACAGTATCTGATCAGTATATGGGACGAAAATCAAGAGAATTTCATCCTACGGGATCAAGAACTTGATATTGATGTCTCTGACGTGTACTTCATCACAGGACTATCGCGGAGAGGTGCAACACCACTCCTAACCGGCACTCAGCCCTACATGGAAAACATGACCATGGTAATAGACAGGGAATGTCGAGGAGCACGGAAGGGATCAGGTAGTGGGAAATTTGATATAAAAACTATCCTAGATTTGACACTACGCATGGTATTGCATACCATCACATGGGATGTGGGATCACAAGCACCGGACGAAGCAACAAAGACATATTTTCTCCTTGCTATAGACTGCATGGCACTAACCATCTACAACTAGGCAGAGGCTGTGACCATAAACATGAAGCCCCAACTAACCAAATGCAAGAAGGTCAAACTGAAACAATTTGGTTATGGATCTATTCTGGTATCGTTCTTCTTGGAACGATTACCAATTTTCCAACGACAGGAGGTTATAGTCTCGACACCACCAGTGAGAGAACCATAGATGGCTCGATGGGAAGCTCTGATGCCAAGGGCAGGGGGCGGCCAACAGATGTCCTGGAGGCCAGAATTGTTTGATTGGCTCCATCGATAATTGATTTTCATGGAGGACTGGCCCTACTATGGCACAGATTTCAAAGATGATCTGGACCTCCCACTCCCAGAGGGAGAAGATTGGGATGAAGATTTGGGTGAGACTCATTTTTTAAGTTTTATGAGTATTATGATTTTATTTATTTATTTATGCATGTTTTGACATTAAATCTATGTAAATGTAGATGTTGGCCCAAAGAGACCTGTTGGTATGTCACCGATAGCGAGGCGAATCCATCGCGATTTTGAACCTTAAGGAGAGGGCAACGAGGAAGATGAGATAGTGTTAGCCACCCATAAATTCTATCATATCAGGTGGTGGCTAAATAATGTTGCATAGCCTTCAAGAAACAATTTTATTACTGAAATTGCTGATTCTTAAAGTCTTTTGATAATATCCTATCCTTTGGATAATCGTCATTGTTGTTTCCCTTCAGAACTCAGAAATCCTGCTGATTTCCAAGCCATAATACTGCTGCAAGCATCATTTCTCTTTTCCCCCTTTCCAAAAGCTAACCTCATTTCCTATCCCTCTATTTCCCATGAAAACCCGTCATTTTCATGTTTTTCCCATTTTTCCTTCATCAAAATCCACTTTTATAAGGTTTAAAACCCACTTTTAAGCCTTATCGGAACCCTCAATTTCCCTTTGAAAATCATTGAAAAACTAGAAAAACCCACATTTTGGGCATATATGGGTCCTAGCCCCTTTTTCCCATTAGGCCCCGGTCACATCGTTTCCCATGCGCCCACAGCCCCGCAATCGGGCGCCTATCCGCTTCAAATGAAATAATTCCCGGCCAAAGTTAAAACCTTGGTTATATATTAAAAGTCGTCATTTTTATTATTTTATTTATTTTTCCGCCAGTTTAAATTTTAAACCATTCTGCACCGTCGATCTGCTTTGCGAGATCGACGGTGCGGAGTCCGTCTCCCTGTGGTCCCCGCTGTCCATAAGCCGATTTCCCAAAACCGGCGGTATCCATCGCACCGCCTTTGGGCGAAAGCTGTTTTCCCCCGATCGCCAGCAATTCCATACATCGCATGACACGCGTCCCGTGTATTTTTTCAAAACTGCTTGCCCATGGCGCATTATCGTTCGGACGTGGACGCTTAGCGATATTGCTATCCACTGTCCGATCTGGGGCGGGCTATCCAATGGCTATCGCTCACTGAAGATTCCTGATCGATAACTGGGCTACGGCACGCCATCCAGTTAATCTCCACCATCGATCTGATCTGTAGATCAGCGGTCCATATTCCAGCGCCCTGATTCCACCGCCCAATCAACGATTCTCTGTTTTTGACATTCCCCCTTTCTCCCGACTGTCGATCTCTGTACGATCGACGGCTCTGATTTAATCTTTCTTCCGCCTTCTTCGATCAATCCTGACCGTTGGATGATGCCATCCAACGGCCACGCTTCCTCCACATGCCTCCGCAACAATAAACCTATAAATGCATTGATTTTATAATTTTTGTTTGTATTTTGCAGGGTTTCGAGGTTTTCTCGCCATTTTCGAGGAAAATTCGAAGGCAGAGGATGACGATCTTCCTGCGTTTGTTTCGCCAAAGGGAATCCTTCGTGGGATATAAATTCACGTTTCTTCAGTGTTTTCCTCAGGCATTGATGCCACATAACCCTGCGCAGCCTTGTTTATCAGAAAAAACCATGGATCGGGCACAATCAGGGAGTATTAGTGATGAAGACCAGAATTTACCAGAACAGAGGATTAAAGGAAAGATTTGTGGGGATTACGTCTAAGGTGCTTATTAAAAGCCTAATTCCCAAGTAAAACACAGTTTAAAGACAAACTCAAGGGTTTCTTCAATATAAAATCCCCCACTGCCACATCTGAGGCAAATTGATTCCTCCCAGCTGCTGAAATGCCACCTGTGCCTCAAAGTATTCAATCAGATGCTGAATTTATTGATCGGGATTAGATATTTGTCTCAAAACACAGCCAAAGAGTTACTTCTGCAAGGAACTTCAATACAAAAAATATCTGCAGAGTTACTTCGATGCCACACAGAGCCTCAAAGGTCAACCAAAGCTCCCATCGAGCTTAAATCTTTATGTAAAAACATTTCATACAGAGTACACCCATGTAAGTTTCTTCATTGAGCCCCCCAAAGGCCAAGAAGCCATTAAGTCTGTATTAATTGTAATTAGAGATCTTTTATCAGATCTCACCTCCTCATTCTTCTATATATACCTTTGTAGAAGATGAGTGAGGGGTTGGTTGTTGGTTGTGTGTGATCACAAGTTGTAATACTGAAACTCTTTGAAATAAATACATAGTCCGTTGAAGTTGAAGGAGAAATTGAAGTCTTGGAAACCTTGTTGATGTTGTTGCATGCTTGTTCCTGAGAAGGCTCTATCATTGGATCCATGAGCTTGGCTGTTGGTGAAGTATTCTGAAATTTTTTATGTTTTCCCCTATTTTCATTATGTTCCATAATTTCTTACTACAGTAGGTTGAAAGTAATAGGCTAAGAAATGACAACTGGAAGCACCTTAGACCTATTCATCCTTCACTGTTTCATGTTTTCTTCTGCTGAAGTATTCTAGAGTCTTTAATCTCTCTCTTTAATCTTCATGCTTGTTTATTTCCTTAATAGTTTGAACACTTGGTTTCAACATGATTTATGGTTCTCCCTGCTTGTCTGCTGCCACTTAAAAACTGTTATTGAAGTCTCCCTTTGAATTTCTTTGCTTACAGTGAATCAAAGAGGTCGGTTTTGATCTTGCCCTTTGTCCTCGCTTAAACAGTTGGCTTAAAGGTCATTTATAATTATGATCATAGATGTTTTTAGGTGTTCCCTCTTCTATGACTGCAATTATCAGTGAATCTTTTATGTTTTCTAAGTCATTTGAAATAAAATCTTTGAGGAAATAGGGTGTTCCCCAAATCTTAGATTTCATTTTAAAAGTTGTTTTGAGATCATTATTTGCTTAAAGCTGTGATTTGTAGAATTTATGGTTAGCCCTGTCTATCAAAGAGCTCTTTATTGTTCAAATTATGCTTTCGAATTCCCTTTGTTGAGAATTAAACCTCTCTTTCCAAATCATTAATGTTCATTTCATTCCAAAAACAAAAGGATCCTGTGGCCAAGTTAGATTTTCCCTTTGATATCCCATATCCATTGATGAGTATGTTATGACCTCTTTTTGACTCCATTTCCCAATGAACCAGATATTTCTCTGTCCTATATATCTTTCCTAGGCCTTTCATGTTCTGCTGTATCATTCCAGCCCAACCAAACAAACAAATAAACACCTGCACTTAATAACTAGTCTAAAACCAATACTCAAAGCACACAAGATAAACCTTTGCAAACAAACTTTTGAGAGATCCCTCTCTGAGAACAGGAGGACTAGATCCTAGATCTCTAAAGATTGGTTTTGATGTTGCCTTGTCTTTTGATTTGCCAAACTATCAAAACACGAGACACCAACATAATGGCGATCACGGTGGGACCATTATGAGTTAGTGACAATCTAAGTACCCCTTAGGGCTCCAGAAATCCCTTATTTTCAAAGACTATCCAGTGATTATCAACCACCTCATCGCCACCAACATAATGGCGATCACGGTGGGACACTGAGTAAAATATTCAGAAAAAAAAACACTCACTGTCTAGCATAACATAAGTAACCTTCTTCAAGCACTACCAAGCATAATGGTAATCATGATAGGACCTTTGAATTAGTGACAAACTAAGTAACCCTTAGGATTCTCATAAAGCCTTGTCAAACCTTGAAGATTTTAGTTACCAAGCCATAAGAGTAAACTCTGTACATTTTGACACCCTAGCTAAGTGTTAAATCAGACTTAGAACACTCTCATTACCTATAAAATCAAGAAACTCAGAAAAACCCAAAAATTTCAGTTTGGCTTCATAATAAACTTCATGGTGGACCGTAAAACCTTTTACCTCCAAAAGATCTAAAAATTTCCACCTGGCGACTCCAAAATCCTAAAAACAGACCTTAAGACTCTGCTGGGAAGACCCCAAGCCTTAATAACATCATACAAGCTTAGCTAGAAGGCTTTAAGATTAAATTTTTCCTTCTTTTGAAAAGATCATTTAGCCTCTTAAAGATTGTCATATTTGGTTAAACTCTCTTTCTAACCAGGTCTAAAAAACATAGCATAGTGGCTCCTAGAAAGATTCATACTAGAGCCTACCCTGACCCAAACCCACCAGGAATAGTTTACAACCCTAAAAGTATCCTTAGGAAGTCTCCTAAGATTAATTTATCAACTGTTTTCAGATCACCCTTGAGAGCTAATTCAGTTCCTGAAAATATTTCAGCTCTACAACAATCTCAAGTTGACTTAGTAAATCCATTTAGAACTAGGTCTCTTGGTGATTTAGATCAGTTAGATTCTGAGTCTTCACTATCATCTCCTGAAATAAGTGAACCTCTTGGTAGCAGAGAAACAACACCTCCCGATTTACATTTCCTTCACAACTTAGGTGTCTCTCATCCAAGATCAGCTCAGCGGTCTATTCCTAGTCCATCCACTTTTGCTCACCCTTCATCCACTATCCAAACCACTACACCTCAGCCCATTGTTCCTGTTATTAACCTGCTCCTTGTAAATCCACCCCCACCACCTATCATGGCAGCATGGTATGCTCCCCTAGTCCTTCCTTTACCATTAGTCAACCTTCCATAGGACTATCAGTCCAAAATTCCATTATATGATGCTAGCAATGCTACAACTGCATCACAAAATGCAAATAAAATGAATGAATACTTTGAAAGAAATGAAATTGATGATGATTCTGTCAAGCTTAGGTTATTTTCTCAGAGCCTAGGGGGAGAAGTAGGAAAATGGTTTAAAGGTTTAGACCCCCATAGTATTAATGATCTCCAAGGCTTCCATCAAACGTTCTTAAACAAATGGGAAGTAAAGAAAAACCCTCTCCAAGTCCTTTCTGACTACAAGAACCTCCATAGAAACACTGGGGAAAGTGTGCAAGCTTACTGCACTAGATTCAATAGTGTGTATAATGCAATTTCCCCAGAACTAAAACCTCCACAGGGCTCAGCTTTAAAAAAATTTCCTGAAGGGTTTGACACTGACATGACCTATCAGCTGAGAGAAATATATTTTGCAAATCTTGAAGATATGCAAAAGGGCGCTCTTTTTGTGGAAGTCAACTTGATGGAGAAGAGAGCAAGAATGAAAACTGAGAAGAGAGTATCTTTTAGAGAAGAGTCCACTCCTTCTACTTCAAGCTCAAAAATGGAGAGAATGTTAGAAGAAATGATGAAAGAGATGAGCATAATTAAGAGAGCACAAGAAAATCAAAATCAAACTGCTCCTCGAAATAGAAATCAGAATTATAGAAGAGAAAACAATCAAGAAAAACAGAACGAGAATGACCAACAGATTAGACCTCCCTTCCAATAAAACTATGTAGATCAATATGAGGAAGATAGGGAGTTGGAAAGGTTGGAAGAAGATCATGTAAACTTGATTGGATCAGACAGTGGAGATGATGTTTTCCTCACTGAGGAAGAACAAGGATTCTTCTCTTATGATCAAAATACAAACACCTATAAAAACTCTGATGACTATAGATTAGGTTTTGAAAATGCAATTATGGAAGTACATAAACAGTATGATCTTAGGAGTAAGGGAAGCATAGATAACTTAAAAGACAAGAACACTAATACTGTTGTCAAGAAAAACGTAGAAACTCAGTCCAAAAAGACAGCAGAGAAGACCAACACTTTGGCTAAGAAACCCGACTTAAACAAAGACAAAGGGGTCCAGCCAAATATTGAACACAGTGCCCCTATCACTTCAGCTAGTGGTCCTAATAAAACTATCCCAATTACCAGTCCAAACAAGGTTCAGCAAATCAAAATTGTTGAAAAGAATTCAATTGAAAAAACAGATGCAAATATATGTTATAGCATCATTTCTCACCTTGACATGATTCATGATTGCTTCATGGCTTTATGGGCACCCATTCCTACAGACTTGGACAAATTCACTTAAAAACAGCGGAAAATCCTTCATACGCGACTATGCCCGTGTTTTTCCGCGTGTATACGCGAGTACAGCTAGACTTTTAAAAAATATATAAAATCCCTAATTTCGCGCTGGGTTGATGGTTACTCAGGTAGTTCAACCACCCCAGCCCGTGGCCAACTGTTTCCAACTGCTGAAACTACTTGGAGGAACTATAAAAAGACCTCATATGTATGGCCTAAGGGAGAGAGAGAATTATTATTATTATACTCTGTTGGTTCCCTATCCAAGTCTGATTCCCCGTGCCTCCTGCACTTTCCCAGTTCATTTCAGGAAACCCTTGTTTCCTTGAGATACACATCCCTTTATATGTTATCTCGTATGCACTCATTTGGAAGGAGACTTAGCGAGGCAAGGGCTGGACGGATCCGGACGACGGTCTGCGAAGGCCTTGGAAGGATCAGGTGATCTCTCCACTTACTTTTGTACGTACTATTTTTATAATACAGAAGTATCATGCTGTTCCCAAAATAAATGTGTTAGTGTATGCTTTAATGTATGAAGAATATTTGTTATACATGCATTCATTATGATTTATTTAATGTTTTATATGAATCTCACTAACATATAGAGTAGAAATATACTGTACAACTTGTCCTTTGTGCTGGTTTCTTCTTGTATTTTAGGTGAAAGAGGAAGGACGGTTGCAGGGAGTTTGAACTCCACGTGGATCTACTTCAAACGTAGGACCAACGGGTAAACCTCCCATTCTACTCGATTTCGTTTTTATGAATGTGCATGATCGTGGGAGTCTCTGTTAAGTAGTACGCCCCTGCTCTGTGGAGGTTGAATCCCAACCAACCTCTAGGGTGTTAAATCCCCGTAACAGAACTGGCGACTCTACTGGGGATCACATTTTTGTGATTCTCCTGTTGGGTTGTTTCAGCTGTTTGGTAGGATACCAACAGTTTTTTCTGTCTTTTACAGTCCAGTTTGCTTTCTTGCAGTCAGTCTGAAGCTTTTATACCTTTCCCAGGCTTGTACTTTTTATTTTTCATTATCTTTCTTTGTATACGCAGTTTTTCTTGCACACAGTCGCGTATACCCGCGAGTTTGTGTAGAAGGAACCGCGTATACGCGGGTCTCCCTCAACACAGACGCGTATACACGCCTGTTGCATAACTGCAAGGTCGCGTATACCTAGGCTGAATTTGAAATTTCAAGATTCTAGTGTTTTTGGTCTTTACTGGCTGTGGAAGCTTGTGTTTGCAAAGTCTTTGTACTTACTGGAGTGTGACAGAAGTGGTTTTAAGTCTTGGTTCTCTTTCGTTTGTCCGAAAACTGATCTTTTTGGGGAAGTGTTCTTGTTGGTGCTAGCACTCCTGGATTGAGTTCCAAGATCGCTTTCTGAGCGTTCTTGGCTGTTCTGCTTTACCAGAATAGAGAGCTTTTTCTCACTGACTCGCTCCTGTCTTTGTGTTGTGCTTCGCATTGCGTTCTTTGCTTTGTTTTCGATTGGTTTTCTTGAGTTTCATAGGCTAGGGTTTTGTTGCAATTTTCGAAGATCTTTTCTTGTTTCTTTGGAGTTTTGTGTTGCAACGAATTTTCACTATTTCTCTTGGCTGTTTGATTGAGTTTTTGGTCTTCCGTTGCTCTCATTGATCTTGCTATCATTAGCCTTATAAGGTTTGGGGGCATAGCTGAAGTTTATGCTTGAAATTCGGTCTCGGTTTGGCTTGGATTGGGATAGTTGTTCTTGGTTTTCTTGAAACTCTTGTTTTATAAAACTGAAAAGCCCAAAAACATTTGTTTTGCTTTTTGTTTTTGCATATCAAAAACTCAAAAAACATTGTTTCTTGTTTTTCGTTTTTGTTGTTGCCTTTTTTATTTTCGTTTGGCTTCATCTTTTGGGACTTTAGTGAAATTTCTTGCTTCTAGTTTTTAGCTTGATTTTGAGGAGAGGGTGTCTTTTGATTTCTTCTTCTTCTTGTGGAGTATTTTGGTGTCTTATATTGAGAGTTCTTGTTTGCAAGAATTGGCTTTCTGGATATCAAAAGATGAGTTAAAACTGAAGGAGCCTTTTTGGAAATTTCACCTTGTTTCAAAGGACTTTCTGCATCTTAGAATTTACATGCTAGTGGTCATTTGCATTAGGTGCATTGAATCATTTAGTTAGCTTCTTAATTTTTTGTGCGTGTGAGTTTGTAATTCGAAAAGAAAAATACATTTTTAGCCTCGTAGAACTTACATAGAAATTGCTCTTCATCGAAAGACTAAGAACTGCATGTGCATGTAGTCAGGTTTTTATTAATTTCTTTTGCGTAAGAACATCATTGGTTTAAACTCCATATCCTTATGACTTAATACAATAGCCCTTAAAATAAGCGATTTAATCTAAAATCAACTAGCAAGTTTTATTAAGTGTCAATCACCAACTGGCTAGGTTGTAGGGCCTTGGAATAGGAGAAAGGAGAGTTAACTCTCCAAGGCCGCTCAAACAAACATAGAAGTTTATTAATTGAGCGAAATCCAACTCCGTGAGGTGGACTGGGAAAGCTCTCATCCGAGAGTCAAGCGCGAGGGGAAGTGAAGGTTAAGAAGAGGGATACCCCCCCTCCGATTAGCTGAATCTAACCTCAAGGCCGTTCCGCCCAGCTTCTGATACGGATTGGTGTCCATAGTTGCTGTTCCTAGGTTCCACACAGGTGACTGCGGGGGGGAATACCCGTGGTACCTGAGGCAGACGTCGCATCACTTCCAGCAGTACTTCTGGGGGGTGCCCTTGCGAAGCTTGGGTGCTTGATCCGGCAAAGGCTGTTGTTAGGAGGTCGGCGTAACTGTTTCTGATACCTTCGCTAGTTGTTCTGGGCCCTAATCATCCCAGACTGCTTTCGGAAGGCCCTATACTTCGCTTTCCTGTATTTTGGTGTCCGGTCCTCATCACCCGGAGCGGAAATACTTGGAGGTTGTTTGCTTGCTGTTTCTCAGGGTTTTGTTTTTAGTGAGTGCTCTTTGCTCCTAGCTTGCCTAGCTTTTCACTTTTCTTGAGTCTAATATAATAAATTTGTAAAAGTGGCTGATCAAGCGCCTCGACGTTCGAGGAGAGTCCGGGGGTTATCTCCCGAGAGTACAGAGCCTTCTTCGAGAAGGCGTAGGAGCAATCTAGCTGGTGGTTTTCACCCTGTAGAGTCTGACGCTGTGGAGAGAGATCCTCCACTAAGGTCTGAAGGTTTCGTTGCTGAGTCCGGTGTCGGTGCCGAGAGGAGCGTTCCGCTCACCTCGAGAGTATTGTTTCCTCAGGAGGAGGATTTTCAGATAGAAGATATACCTGAGCCTGCAGCTACAGGTCCATCTCCTCTTCCTCTTGATCATCCGTTTGTTATTCAGTACGTCGGACCGGAGTCTGAGAGACCGCCGGATCTTCCATCTCTTGCTTATCTTTCGATGGCCACGACTGAGAACGCGGCTTCTACCGTGAGTGCTGCGGGCATTCAGACCCCTGCTTCTGTCGAGGCAGGGGGCACTCTTGCTCTATCTTCGAGTCCTTCTAGCACTGCTATGTTTGGCTCTGGGTTCACCCAAGCATATGCTTCTCAATCTGGTCCCTTCGTTTCAGGGATGTCCATTGCTGGAAATCCCTCTTTTTCTTTTACCGCCGGTGCAACTGGATCTACGCCCATGTCTAACATGGCTGGTGGATCGGCTTCGTTTCAGGGTTTCCCCTTTGGGACTGGACATATTCCCAGTCCCAATCCTTCTTTAGGGTCGTTTCCTTTCACGTCCCAAACCCAGAGTTTCAACCCTTTGGCTCAGGGACCGAGTTCGACCGCTTTTACGGGATGGAATCCTATGTTTGCAACGTCTGGGGCAGGGAATCAGTTCATCGCGAGTCATCCAGGGAATGCTTCTGTCCCTGCATCGAGTGCTTATCAGTCTTTTTCTCCTCTGTCTAATGCGTGGAACCCCTATCAGGGGCTTTCCTCTTCAGTCAATACTTCAGCGGGGGGAACTAGTCTGGGTCTTGGTAACTCGGCGTGGGGAGGAGGTTCTTCTCCGTTTTCTACGGGTCCTTTCTGGCAGCCTGGTGCCTCATCAAATCCAGGATATTCTTTTCAGAATGTGGGAAATCCATCCCATCAAGGATGGAATTCTCAGGCTCCGCCGCGATTACCATTTCTGGCAACGTTAAACTTGCCAGACTTGGCGAAGTTAACTAATGACCCGATTCGGTATAGTCCGGGTTGGCCTCCGGTTCCAACCAAACTTCCTTCAGAAATTCCTAAGTTTGAAGGTAAGAATGGTGAAGATCCGGCAGACCATGTCACCACATTCCACTTATGGTGTTCATCCAACTCTCTGATCGACGATTCGATTAGATTGAGATTATTTCAGCGCACCTTAACTGGAAACGCCGCGAAGTGGTATATAGAGCTTACTGGGGGCAGTTTCGCCACATTTGGAGAACTGGCTGTCACTTTTCTTAACCATTTCCAGTTGCTTGTCAGATATGAGGCTGGGACCGAACTCCTGGCTAATTTTAAGCAGGATGAGGCAACTCACATTTCTGATCATATTCAGGAATGGAGGAGAAGGAAGAGGCTAATTAAAGCCCATATTCCAGGTGAATTCCTTCTCGAGTGGTTTTTGAAATCGCTTCAGTCAGATATTTCAAAGGATGTATCCATGTCAGGGGTATATTCCGAGGAGCAGGCCATCTTTAGGGCCCAGCAGTTAGAGTTGATCTATTCTCAGTCTGGCATGCTTTACAAGTATTTGCCTAATGCTCCTCGCTCCAAATTGGATCTATCGAAACCCAAACCTGGTCCGCATGATGACGGACTTGTCGGATCGGTCAGTAGTAGTGCAGCCAGCCTGCTTTCTCAATTGCAGCAGTTGTCTTTACAATCTGCTTCTTCTGGTCAGGCTGTGCCTGTTGATTCTTCACCTTCCCAGTCTTTGTCCATTAATGCTGTCCAATCTTCTGAACCCAAAGGAAATCAACAGTCCAATGGGAAGAAGAAGGGACGTAATAACAAGAAGAAGGGCAAGGATGGGAAGGGCAATGCAAATAAAACCAACGAGCGTGTTGGTGAAGGGAAAAAGGAGAAAAAGAAAGTGAAGTTTCCGTGCAAGCTTTGTGCTGGAGACCATCTAACACACCTTTGCCCGAAAATTCAGGATGCTCAGCGCCTGTTATCTCAGCAGGGTTCTTCTAGTTCCCAGGCTGTGCTAACAAACCCTTTTCCCCAAGGGCAGCAAGTAGTTGTTGGCGCGAACCAAAATCCTGGGGCTTCCTCTGGAGGTACTCAGGAAGGGGAAATTCCATCGAATATCTTTATGATGAGTGCTCACGTGGATGTTGCTACGAGATCCCGTGATTATGGCGGAGAGGAATCTTCGAAAGCTAAGGAAGTTCCTGATGCTACTGAGCCGCTTCATATCACGAAGCCAACTGTCGAGTCTATGCCTCGGGTGCCAAAAGCATCTTCTAAGCGGTCAACGATTAATCCGAACATGAGGGCTGCCCAGAACTACTCGATTGTAGAAGATCTGGCGCAGAGTCCTTGTGCTATGTCAGCTTTAGAGGTACTCCAGTCTTGTCCGGCTCAGCGCAGTGCTTTGCTCACTGCCATTGAAGCTATAGATCCGAAAAATTCTCTTCTGATTACCTTTGATATGAAGAATTTTAAGAAGAGACTTCCTCATCATATGGCCTTCCATATTAAATCATCGTACCGGAAGACTAATATCTTTAGCACGGTCGTTGATGAGGGTGCTTCTACTTGCGTGATGTCTCTCGCATGCTGGAAGACACTAGGATCTCCCAAAGCTGTTCCATCTAGCACTATTCTTACTGCATTCGATGGCCTTTCTCATAGGCCCCATGGTATTGTCCCGGCTTTGCCCATCTGTGTTGGGGGCAAAACCGTTAACATAGAGGTTGAGGTAGTAGATGCAGCCTTGGACTACAACCTTCTGTTGGGGAGGAACTGGATATATGATATGGATGCTATTGCGTCCTCACTATTTCGGATAGTATGTTTCCCCCACGAAGGGAGGATAGTTACGGTGGATCAACTGGACTGTCCTCCTGTAGACCTGGATGCGCCTCCTGACTCATCTGTCCCTAAGGTGGACAATACTAAGGCGCCTATCGAGAATCTGGGAGTTGGAATGTATTCTTCCCTGATGGGATCTTTTGATCTTCCTCCTCCTAAGGTGTCTATCAATGCTATTTCATCCTCCAAGGCTCCCCTTCGAAGAGAGTTCTTTCGAACTCATTATTTTTTGGATCCTTGGACCTTACCTTCCCCAACCGCCACTTTGGAGGAAGGACAAGTGGGTGGAATGGCATTCCCGATTTCTGCAGCTGAGATTGCATATCAGTCTGTTGTTGACACTGCAGAGTGTGATCCAGCTCCTCTTTCGCCGGAAGAGTTGGATGGTGATGTGGCTCCGGCTTGGACGCTTACTTCTTCTTCTGCCCAGGATTGTCTAGATACCACTCTTCCATCTGAAGAGGCCATCCTGGAAGCAATGACGGGTATAGAGAGACCGTGGGATGACTTGCATCATCGGTCTTACTTCCTACCTGACTTGAGCGAAGTCGAAGCTAGCTTTCCAAGTCCTCAGTCTCCTGGACCTGTTCACCCAGTCTTGAGCCCCTTAGCACCAGCACAGGTTTATGCTGAAGGGAACATGGCTGTGATCTCTCCTACTATCCCGGTGAACATCTCCAGGAATCCCAACATTATCGAGAACGTTTTCATTGGAGCTGAATGTTCCCATGAAGAGATTCAAATCTATACCGAGCTCTTCAAAGAGTATAGGGATGTTTTTGCTTGGTCTTATGAGGAAATGCCTGGCATAGACCCATCTATCGTCCAGCATGAGATCAAGACGTATGAAAACGCTAAGCCGGTCAAGCAAAAACTTCGTCCGGTTAATCCTAGGAAGGCAGCAGCTATCAAAGCTGAAGTTGAAAAGCTGCTTAAGGCGGGATTCATTTTCCCAGTTCCTCTGACTGAATGGGTTTCAAACCCCGTTCCTGTTGATAAAAAGCAAGGAACAATTCGAGTATGCATCGATTTCAGAGACCTGAATAAGGCGTGTCCTAAAGATAATTACCCCACACCCTTCATTGATCAGATTATTGATGAGTGTGCCGGTAACGAAAATTTTTCCTTCATGGACGGTTTTTCTGGTTACAATCAAATTACTATCCGTCCAGAAGATCAACATAAGACCGCATTTATTTGTCCCTGGGGTACGTTTGCATATAAGAAAATGCCTTTTGGTCTTAAAAATGCTGGAGCTACTTTTCAGCGGGCCATGTCTTACGCCTTCCACAACATCAAGAAAATCATCGAGGCATACTTAGATGATCTAGCTGCTCATTCTCGAAAGAGGATGGATCATCCAGGTCACCTCCGGCAAATATTTGAAAGATGTCGTTTTTATAAAATTCGTTTGAATCCGAACAAGTGCGTTTTCGCGGTAACATCCGGTCGGTTGTTGGGATTTATCGTGTCTAGTGAAGGGATAAGGGTAGATCCCTTCAAGGTTGAGGCAATACTTCGGTTGCCTCCCCCGTCTTCAATTCGTCAACTTCAAAGTCTCCAAGGGAAGTCTAACTTTCTTCGGAGGTTTATCGTTAACTATGCTGAGATTACAAAGGGATATATGAGACTGTTGAAGAAAGGAGTTCCTTTTCTTTTGGACGACTATGCTCAACGCTCATTCGATGCCTTGAAAAAGGCATTGACCTCTGCTCCTTTACTGAGTCCACCCGATTATAGCAGAGATTTTCTTTTGTATCTGGCTACAGCAGAATCTACCATTGGTATGGTTCTGGTTCGGGAGGATGATGCTCTGGCTGAGCATGTTATTTACTACCTTAGTCGAGGACTGGTAGGACCTGAACTGCGATACACCCCGATAGAAAAATTAGCCTTGGCAGCAGTTCATGCTGTACAGCGACTCCGGCACTATATTATTCTTCGCAAAACTTATGTCTTGGCAGCTGCCAATCCATTTCAGTTTGTCCTCAGCAGGCGAGTGATTGGGGGCAAATATAATAGATGGATTGTGATATTACAGGAATTTGATCTAGAGTTCATGTCTGCCAAATCCAAGAAGTCATTAGTCTTTGCGGAATTGATCTCCGAGTTGCCTTGTGGAGAGGAGATGATCTATGATGAGTCCTTTCTGGACGAACACTTGTTTTTGATCTCTCCACAAGATCCTTGGTATGGGGATATCATCGTGTATCTCCAGACTGCGAAGTTTCCCTCTTCTTTTTCGAAAGATGAGCGTCGTAAGCTGCGTCACTTAGCTAAAATTTATCTGATTATTGGTGATGCTTTGTACCGTCGAGGGGTTGATTCAATCCTAAGACGCTGCTTAACTTTCGAAGAAGCTGAGGCTGTGCTCGATGATTCTCACGGTGGAGCTTGTGGGGGTCATTTATCAGGGCTTGCTACAGCCCAAAAGATTTTGCGTGCTGGCTACTTCTGGCCCTCGATTTTCAAAGACTGTATTGAATCGGTCAAGAAGTGTCATCCTTGTCAAGTGTATACTCGAAAAATGCGCGCTCATCCAGCTCCGCTTTTTCCAGTCGTTACTGTCGGACCCTTTACGAAGTGGGGTATGGATTATACTACTTGTAACCCGCCTTCGGCAAAAGGTCACAAGTACATTATCGTAGCGGTAGACTACTTTACGAAGTGGGTCGAAGCTATGCCTACTTTTGGGAACGATGGTGAGACTGCAGCTCTTTTCTTCTTCAACCAAGTCATCGCTCGGTTCGGTATACCTAGAGAGATTTTCACTGACCATGGCAGTCACTTTCAGAACAGTATGATGGCTGAGTTGGCTCTTAAATTGGGTTTCCGGCAGGAGCATTCATCTCCATATTATCCTCAGGCCAATGGCCAGGTGGAAGCCGTGAATAAGTCCTTGAAGGCAATTCTTCAACGGACGATTGATAAACATAGATCCAACTGGCACATTATGCTATATCCTGCACTCTGGGCATACAGGACGTCAGTTAAAACTGCAACTGGCTTTACTCCGTTTCAGTTAGTCCACGGGGTGGAATCCGTATTTTCCATTGAATGCGAGATTCCTTCCCTTCGCCAGGCATTGAGCTCCTTCCTGACACTTCTAGTCTGGCAGAGCGGCTTCTTCATCTGGAACATCTTGATGAGCAGCGTCGAGATGCCGCCACGTTGAACGAAGCGCATAAAAACCGAGTCAAAGTCCAATACGATAAGGCGGTTAAGCCTAGGGTCTTTTCCGAAGGTGACCTTGTTTTGGTCTATGCCCAAGAAAAGGATGCCTTGGGGGCAGGAAAGTTTAAGTCGATGTGGTATGGCCCCTATATCGTCAAAAAGGTCCTTAAGAAAGGAGCGTATACCTTGGTTGACTTCGAAGGAAATGAGTTGTCGGAGCCCCGAAATGGGCTCTATCTGAAGAAGTATTATGCCTAGGCTTTGCCCCGGCATTTTACTTTGTATATAGTAGTTTTTGTTTTGTACATATCTGTTTGATTTTCGATTTTTGATGAGATGGTGATGTTTTTGATCTGCTTTGGCAGGTTGTGTTGATGTCATGAGTCATTTTGGTTTCGCCGATGGTGCTAGTAGACACACCCGGAACTTAGCTTCCGCGGCTTGGGTTCTTCACTATCCTTCCGGTCAACTGTTGGTATCAAGAGGGGTCTGCATTGGTCCTGCTTCCAATAACGTAGCAGAATACACTGCAGTCATTCATCTACTCTCAGAGGCAATATCTTCGGGTGTTGATTCGTTGGTAGTTTTTTTGGACTCCCAGCTGGTGGTGTCGCAGTTGAACAACACTTATCGGGTATGAGATCCAGTTTTATTACGATTGTTCTTGAGGGTACGTTTGTTACAAAGGTCATTTCAATTTTTAACATTCATTCATATTCCTCGAGCTGACAATTGGTTTGCTGACTCATTGGCTAATCAAACTTTAGATTGGCATATTAATCATTCAATACAATAATTTCTAATCATCAAAAACATCATACATTTGATACATTTATCACATCACATCAAATATCGCTGTATATATATCATCGGTATGTCAAAAAACTTTACAAAATTTTGGATCCATCAATGCCGTACAAAACTTGGGCTTATGCCCCATCATGTTCAGTCTCAAAAAATATACAGTCATTTAATATGTAAAAACTATCTACTCCTGAGGACCCTGCCCAACGTTCCTATAGAACATCACTGCGGTGGCCACACGGCGGAACAGTCTAACCCAGTCCCGGGGTACTCCTACAACCCGTCTCTGGACGGCTTCTGGCAAGTCCTCCACAGCAGCCAGAGGGATTTGGCGGGTTAGTCCCTCCAAGTTTCTCTGCACGGCCTGGAGGGTTCTGTCAGAATCCGCTGTCTCTGCTTCACCTCTGCAGCGCTTGTGACGTGCTAGGCCCTCAGGACGCACTGGTCCAACATCTGAAACATGATCATTTTTATTTGTCAGTCATTATGAATCCAATCCAAAAACATGTTTGTTTTTCATTTTTCATACATATTTGAAAAATCCAAAAAAAATCATATAAGTTAAAATTTTTGAAAAAAACTTACCGACTGCTCCCCATGCTGCACCGGGTGGAAGTACTAGATCTGGATCTCCTCGGAAATCCATCCCGGCATAGGGGTAGTCATCCACTGCGATGATTTGTTCTCTCCACCATAAGAAGAACTCATCATCCCAGGTGGTGCGGGGTACCTCGCTGCCCCCCAGTCTCTTCATCATGTCTGCCCAACGGGCGATTCTTGGGTCCCGAGGGCTAGTGATAGTTGAGATGACTTTGGGTCTCAAAGCTGGAACTCTCTCGAAGAAGAATGTAGTCAAAATGGTTCCATAGCCAAAGTGTTTTGTTTTTGTTTGGCGAATGGAGGTCAGTTGTTGTTTCATGTTCTGTAGCAGGGCAGTGCACCAATCATACACATGAATTAAGCACTCTACGGCTATGCTCATGTGCGTCCTGGACGCTTGATGCAGTGAGGCAGATCCTGCCACTCTGCCGATGGTGAATAGGAGGATCTTTATGTGCAAGTCCCTGATATCTCTGATTGCAATCTGTGTGCCAACTTTCTTGGAATTTTCTATGCAATAGATTTGGACATAATCCTCCACGGTTAACCCTCCCAGGGGCTTTCCGTGCAGATCCACTGGGTCTCCCCTCCTGGAGAGTCCAGTGATGAAGTATATATCTTCCACTTCTATGCGTAGTGGCGTTTGATCAATGATGAAACAATCCTGATCCGGTTCCCAATAATTTACCAGCATTTCAAGCAATCTCACATTACTTTTCATATTGGGCATTTTGAAAAATTTGAATAATCCACAGTTTCGGAGGACATTTTGTGCCGCGCGGTCCTGCATGACCTCTTGGTCTATTGCGATGTGCTCACGTTCCCTCCAAGAAATAGTCATCCTGAAAAATTTCATTAAAATTTGCATTAGAAACTTCTTTTTGAGTTATGGACCTGCGCATACGCGACTTATTCTGTGCACAGTCGCGTGTATACGCGGCTCCACTTCATTGAACCCGCGTATGCGCAGATACGCATTTTTTAAGAAGGGTTTCTAGGAAAAAATTCACTTAATTTTAATTTTTAAACGGACAAAATGATTAAACAGGATGAATAAGGAGCCTACCTGAAGTTTCGCTGGATTCCGACGGTCGGTTGTTGCTGATTTGACGAAACAAGTTTTTAGCTCCAGAGCTCTTTTTCCAAATCAGCTATGCAATAATGAACCAATTGGGAGGTAATTTGTGTATTTATGGCTAAAAAATTGAAAATTTTTGCAAAAATTTCCTTATGCTTATTTTTTTGATCTATCTTACGCTGTATAACTTGATTGCTTGGAAGTGCCTAGTTTGGTATGTTTCAGGTACATTTTGACGATTTCGAGACTTTTCCCGGTTTTTGACCCATTTTTTCAGACTCGTCACGGCAGGTATATGATCTTCACTGGCATATAGGTTAGGGAATCACTTTCCGTTGCATCTTGCATTCTAGCCTCCATACTGATCACTTGCCTTAGGGTCGATCCCATCAGGTCATGAGCATTACACCCTTTTCACTCGCCGATTTTTAAATCATGACTTGATGGTAGAGTCTTCCTTTACATGGGCTTCCTAGTTAGTTCCTTGCTATCACTTGTTGCCCATGCTGCTTTTTATGTAGGCTCGGGAGTCCTCTTTAGTCCCGCCATGTCTTTTGTGTTGAAGCTTCATTCTTCTCCTTCATCACTTATCATTTTTCTGGCTTATACCCTAGAGGCTCCCTAGTGTCGTTAAGTTGTATTACTGCATTGCATATTGGCTGCTTGTTTATCCTGGCCTTTAGCCGGCTTCATTCGGACTCGATGTTTAAGCCAACTTTTGACCTTGACTTTCTGTACAAGTTAACCATTGCATGCACTTAGCTATCACGACTTGACACCTTTGTACCCATGGATGGAACGTTCCTCTGAGTATCACTGACCAGGTTTCGCCACCTTGCATTGAGCATAGGATTGTTCCAATCCCAGGAACTAGTGCATCTGCTTTCTTGATACTCGTTCTATCCATTGTACCATAGCATTCTTTTATTCTTTTTCATGCTTATTATATGAAAAAGACAAAAAAATCAAATATAACAAAAGAGCGGGAACGGGATGTATCTTCGTTATTTTGATGGCAGTACAGAGTCAGTTTGTCGCCCTTGAACAAAGCACATATACTTATATATATTTCCTTCATTTGGGATGGTTCTAGTTTGACCTAGGTTCAGCCTTTACCATGTTTCACTTGTCAGTTCTCCCCCGGTCGGTTATCTCTTCCGATCATATGGAGAGTTTGTTTTGCCTCCTGCAAGACAGACTTATACAGTGTCACTTTTTACTGCCATGGTCATCACAGAGTCGTGCTTTTGTTCAAAGGAAGTCTAGCCTGAGTCGGCCATTCTGCGGTGTCTCTTGACTCATTATTCAGTCGGCCTTCCCGGTCTTGTCAGTATCATGTTCTATCACATCAGATGTTTTGATCTTCTGCTCGTCCTGGTTTGAGAAGGTCTCCATTGACTTCTTGCCGGCGGGTTTGTCTCTTATCGACTACGACACATTGCTCTGAGAGAAAGCCTAGAGCCGCACCTTGGGCCTATTTCCATCATTGATAGGTGACCTCGTGCTCAACATTTGATCATCATCATGGGTCTTTGACTGAGTGGTTTCCCCTGTGTTCGACGTCAGCACACATTATCACACTTGGGATTCGTGCAGTACCTGGATTTCCATTTGACCCTATCGGTGGATTTCTCGCCTCTGTGTCAGCTTTCATTATTGGTTGGTTCAGGGGGTTTCTTCCGTGCGCTAGCTTCATCTTGTGCACGTCGGAAACGTACTTCGGTTTTGGTTCCATCACTCTCCTTCGTCCGATTCCTTCCAAATCTTGGCCTGCGGGTTACACTCGCGCTGGACTGATGTGGGATGCCTTAATGCCTTCCTTCCGGCAGATCTTTTCCCATCGACTCCGACTCATTGCTCTGGGAACAAGATCTAGAGTCTTTTTGTCAGTACCTTAGGGTTTGCAGTCATCAGTGGCAGACTCTTCGCTATCGACAGTGGGGATTCATTATTGCCTCCTGATTGGTAGATTCTTTCAAGTGTTCGACTTCAACTCATTCATTCACACTTGTCAGATTGTACTGGGGCACCTTGACACTCATTATCATTATCGGTGGGTTGTCTCGCGTTGGTTAACGGGAAACATCATTGCCCGGTAATCCAACGATTTCTCACATGGTCGACTTCAGCTCATTTATTCCCAGTGTGTAGAATTGTTCCGTTGTGATCGGTGAAGACCTCGGGTTGCATCAGCATTTCTCGGTTCACTGTTGACAGTTCTCTCAGTTTCTGCCAGTGTTGCCGTCCACCCTTATATGTTGCAGTTCAACACAGCAGCATCTTATATGTTGATCCCCGAGTTGCGTGATTGTACCGTTTGATCCGCCTCTTATGATCCGGTACTTGGAGATTCAGTTACTTGATCAGACATCCAGTTGCACTATCTTTGATCAGCTTCCTATATGTGATACTTGGACATTGATACAGACTTGTATTTCCGGGCCCTGCTCAGATGATTCACTATGTACTTTCAGTTCAGTTATACTTGTATACATGTTGGATCTATTCAGTACTTTCTATCTATATGATGTATTATTGACTGAGCATGGGTATGCCCGCCTCAGCATGTGTTGACTCTCTGGTTTCTTTCATTGGTTTTTGGCAGGCTGAAATCTGGTGAAGTCCTCTCTTGTCCTTGCGAAAGTTCTTTCTATGTGCATAATACATTTCGGCCATCATGTACCCCTTCTGACCTCATATATTAGGGGCATCTGTTATAGCATCATTTCTCACCTTGACATGATTCATGATTGCTTCATGGCTTTATGGGCACCCATTCCTACAGACTTGGACAAATTCACTTAAAAACAGTGGAAAATCCTTCATACGCGACTATGCTCGTGTTTTTCCGCGTGTATACGCGATTACAGCTAGACTTTTCCGCGTATGCCATTTTTATGGTTAAAAAATATATAAAAATCCCTAATTTCGCGCTGGGTTGATGGTTACTCAGGTAGTTCAACCACCCCAGCCCGTGGCCAACTGTTTCCAACTGCTGAAACTACTTGGAGGGACTATAAAAAGACCTCATATGTATGGCCTAAAGGAGAGAGAGAGAATTATTATTATTATACTCTGTTGGTTCCCTATCCAAGTCTGATTCCCCGTGCCTCCTGCACTTTCCCAGTTCATTTCAGGAAACCCTTGTTTCCTTGAGATACACATCCCTTTATATGTTATCTCGTATGCACCTGTTTGGAAGGAGACTTAGCGAGGCAAGGGCTGGACGGATCCGGACGACGGTCTGCGAAGACCTTGGAAGGATCAGGTGATCTCTCCACTTACTTTTGTACATACTATTTTTATAATACAGAAGTATCATGCTGTTCCCGAAGTAAATGTGTTGGTGTATGCTTTAATGTATGAAGAATATTTGTTATACATGCATTCATGATGATTTATTTAATGTTTTATATGAATCTCACTAACATATAGAGTAGAAATATACTGTACAACTTGTCCTTTGTGCTGGTTTCTTCTTGTATTTTAGGTGAAAGAGGAAGGACGGTTGCAGGGAGTTTGAACTCCACGTGGATCTACTTCAAACGTAGGACCAACGGGTAAACCTCTCATTCTGCTCTATTTCGTTTTTATGAATGTGCATGATCGTGTGAGTCTCTGTTAAGTAGTACGCCCCTGCTCTGTGGAGGTTGAATCCCAGCCAACCTCTAGGGTGTTAA
>JAXQQM020070227.1:0-11471 GCA_034641835.2 Pinus albicaulis
TTGTTAGACTCTGTCTTGTCAGTCTGCTGCAATCAAATTCACCAAGGTTCATTTCTCCTTATTTGCAGTCATTAAAGAGTAATTTTAATTCTGGAGTTCAGGGTTTAGTCTTCAGAAATAGGCTAGAGGAAGGTTCAGTAAGTCTTCATTTCATTAATTCTCGTAAATAAGGCAAGATTGATTCTTCTTCAAAACCCTGTTTTGAAGAAGAAATCATCAAATATGTTTTTATGATGAATATGTAATTTTTCAAAATGCTGCAAATTCTCCAGCAGCTTGCAAACAGATAAATTCACAGGGGAGATTGATAGTAGTTGAGCTGTGTTAAGAGGTTCTCAAGTTGTCAATTATGAAGGGATTCTTCGCTTCTTGCCATGGTGCCTTCTCTCTCGAGACAGTGAAATTCAAAATAAGACTAGAGAGATATGTGTTTTATTTATTGCACTCATAATCAGCAACGGGAATTAAGAATGCACTCTGCACAGTTTACATGTAAAAACATGGTCATGTTGCCTACAAGTTTGATGCTGCAATCTTACGGATCATATCTTGTACATAATGTTGATCATCTTGAAATTCTGCGCCACAAAATTAGTGCCCCACATATAAAGAAACTACGAGCACAAATCCGTTTGCGCTGTCACTGCATGATTTGACTCAGTAAATTTGTTAAATATCAAAGCTGCGGAAATTCATGTACCAGATGTCAAGCATGAAGGGTGCATGAGCCGTGGTTTCAAGGTAGCAAGATTTGCTGACCAGACTTACAAGTGCCCTCCTTGTGGCATTGCGCTCTGCTGCAGTATTGCTTTGGAGTTACAACTGGTGATGTGGCACAAGGTCACATTTTCAAAAGACAACTTGCCATATTTGATTGGGATTATTAAGCTACTTTCTGGCTCATCGAGTGATTGCTCCAAAACTGGCATAAATCTGGAATGCCTTTTGTGCTCAGTAAAATGTGAAGCCATAGATGATTTTTTTCTGCATTTATTTTCTAGTGCGTATATCAAGTCAATGGAAGGAGGGTCGGGACCTTACAATCCACGCACGGTGGAAGAAGTCTTCAAGGATTTCAAGGGCCGAAGAGACGGAATGATTAAGGCCCTCACCAATGATGTGGAAGAGTTTTACCAACAATGTGATCCAGAGAAAGAGAATTTGTGTCTTTATGGGTTGCCAAATGAGTCATGGGAAGTTAATCTTCCGGCTAAAGAGGTACCACCAGAGCTTCCTGAGCCAGCTCTGGGAATTAACTTTGCGCAGGACAGAATGCAAGAAAAAGATTGGTTGTCTTTGGTTGCTGTTCATAGTGATGTGTGGCTGCTGGCTGTTTCTTTCTACTTTGGTGCAAGATTTGGGTTCGATAAGAATGAAAGGAAGAGACTTTTTATCATGATCAATGAACTTCCAACTATTTTTGAAATTGTTACCGGAGCTGCAAAAAAGCAATTGAAAGAAAAAACTACCGTAACCAACAACAGTAGCAGCAAGAACAAGTCTGGTATAAAGCCACGAGCATCTGAATCTCAAGCAAAGCCATTAAAGTTATTACCACCACCTAAAGATGAGGATGATACGTTGGATGAAGAGGAAGACGATGAGCATGGTGACACACTTTGTGGAGCTTGTGGTGACAATTATGCCTCTAATGAGTTTTGGATCTGTTGTGATATGTGTGAGAAATGGTTCCATGGCAAGTATGTTAAGATTACTCCTACGAGAACTGAACACATTAAGCATTATAAAAGTCCAACTTGCAGCAGCAACAAAAGGCCCCGAGTTTAATGGATGTCTGAGGGGATCTTTAATTCAACTTAACAGGTGGAAAATTGGCAGCGCTATTCAAACGGAGCCAAAATACCATTTTTCTTGGGTGGTATAACGCTGAAAGGAAGCAAAGGAGAAGTCAAAAGCCAAATTAAATGCGAAATACCAACCTTAGCAGTGATCACATGTGCTTACATTTTATTCGATTCACGGTTTACTTCAATTTTGCACCTGATTTCATCGCTTCATTGGTACATCAATGAATTTGGGCAAAAAAAATGTAACGATGGCGATCGAGGAGATAAAATGCTAATTTAGGCCCAAGATTTACCATCACGAAATGAACATTCGATCTCCCATTAAAGACTTCAGATCTGCGCTCCTAATATTTGTCTCTTAATTGGCCATCAGAAGATTTCAATGGAAACATTGGTCTGTTTTTAGAACAGAAGAATAGTTTTTTCTATTTCTGCAATTTCAATTAAAACAAATTCCTTGTCTTGGGGTCACTGGTCACGATTTGTTTTCCCCATCTCTGAGTTTATTAATGTATTGTAAAAATTTTTGTGAGAGGAGAGAGTTCTGAGAGCTAGTGTAGGAGAAAAACAGAGTTTTATTGTACAGTTTTAGACAGAGATTTTAATGGAGAAATACAGCTCTGTTTCTTGAGATTCTCGTGGCTTGAAATTTAGCAAATGTTTTTTCTTTTGTTTCATATTTCATCGTTATGTTCACAGTTCATTAATCGCCATTTCAATATTGAATGTTTCTAAGTGAGAAGGGCAGAATTCAGCTTGCTGCTCTGCCCTGGAGAAGCTTTCATGTTTTGTGTAATTTCTTCTGTTTGATAAGGATTCAATTATTGCCCTTGTCAACCTCGCAGCGGTCTTTCACTCCATATAGTTCCAATTTGATTGTTAAACTTCATGCTTACCTTGCCTCAGGAGATAATCTGCGTTTTTCATTTAATCTCTGTTCTTGCTGTCTTTGCTTCACACAGCCCAGAAAACCCAAACATTTATTAAAAAACCTCATTCATATCTCTTTACTAGCCTAAGATCAGTTTTCCTTATCGGTCGTCTCAGCCCTTTTGAAAATTTTCCGCCGAGATAGACCCGGAGAGAGCCCTCTCCTGTCCTCGTAGGGCTAGCTACGAGGCTAAGGTTGGTTTGATGTTGCCTCGAGTTTTGCCTTCTTCAGCCTGTGGCAGAATCGAGCGCTAACATAGTGGCGACCATACTGGGGAGATGGTTTGCTGTTGATGTGACAGTCGACTTGTAGATTGTCTTGCCCCAGTGCAGGAAATCAAGTTGCAGATCTGATGCTGATGGTGGACAGCAGTCAGACACATATGAAGGCTGAAACATTCACCCGACGACTCCAGCTCGATCCAGAGATTCCAGTGCTCACTGATCCACTCATACAATGGTAGGGTATGTGGCAAACCCTGCACTGTGTGAAGCTGTAAAAGAAGTAAGAAATCAGTTAATAGATTTTGAAATTAATGAAGAATTTTTCAGTGGCTTGCTTCAATGTTTGAAATCTCCGGAGTTTTCTCTTGAAGCTAAAAATGGTGTCTGTGAGTTAGTTGTTGAAAGAATTGAGAAGGAGATTCAGTGTTTAAATGATCAGATCCAGTCATATGATTTCCGAGATCCCAGAATGTTCTTGGAAACTCTCCCTCCTTCAAAACAAGAAACAATAGAGCTGCCTACAGATGTTTGCATTGACAGTGTGCAGCTGGAGGTATGTATTGCAGAGTTGGGGTAGCAAACGAAGTCTGGCTTTTGCGATCCTATTGCAGCATACATGGAAATGTTTTTCAGTTTGACTGATAGATCAGGCTGTCTATCACATAACCAGGCTCATTATGTGCATGAAGGGCTGCCAGCAATTGCATCTGTGATCTGGTTGAAGCACTCTCAAGCAGCGTTCTTCTCAGATTTACTTGAATGGTTGATCTGGCATTTCAGTATTACCTGATCTATTGTTTTTACAGCAGAGTAGGGTAGATTTTGTAAATAAATAAGCAGCCAAAGGGCAGCATCTTGTTCCAGTTTCATTGCAGCTTTAGTTTGAAGTTTGTTAAGCCAGTTTTTCAGTTATTTCAGTTTTCAGATCGAATCAGTTTGAGTTCAGTTTCAGTTTCGAAATTTAATCATTAGTCTTTTGTCAAATAATGGATTCCATCGCCCAATGGACGGAGGCACTGTCTGCTCTCCCAAAGCTCTGCAGTTCTTGGCACCTCCAAGAAGCGGCAGCTGCCATCCCCATTGGAGCCAATGTTAGACTCCGTCTTGTCAGTCTGCTGCAATCAAATTCACCAAGGTTCATTTCTCCTTATTTGCAGTCATTAAAGAGTAATTTTAATTCTGGAGTTCAGGGTTTAGTCTTCAGAAGTAGGCTAGAGGAAGGTTCAGTAAGTCTTCATTTCATTAATTCTCATAAATAAGGCGAGATTGATTCTTCTTCAAAACCCTGTTTTGAAGAAGAAATCATCAAATATGTTTTTATGATGAATATGTAATTTGTCAAAATGCTGCAAATTCTCCAGCATCTTGCAAACAGATAAATTCACAAGGGGGATTGACAGTAGTTGAGCTGTGTTAAGAGGTTCTCAAGTTGTCAATTATGAAGGGATTCTTCGCCTCTTGCCATGGTGCCTTCTCTCTCGAGACAGTGAAATTCAAAATAAGACTAGAGAGATATGCGTTTTATTTATTGCACTCATAATCAGCAACGGGAATTAAGAATGCACTCTACACAGTTTACATGTAAAAACATGGTCATGTTGCCTACAAGTTAGATGCTGCAATCTTACGGATCATATCTTGTACATAATGTTGATCATCTTGAGAAACCTGCATACAAAATTAGTGCCCCACATATAAAGAAACTACGAGCACAAATCCGTTTGCGCTGTCACTGCATGATTTGACTCAGTAAATTTGTTAAATATCAAGGCTGCGGAAATTCATGTACCAGATGTCAAGCATGAAGCAGGCATGAGCCGTGGTTTCAAGGTAACAAGATTTGCTGACCAGACTTACAAGTGCCCTCCTTGTGGCATTGTGCTCTGCTGCAGTATTGCTTTGGAATTACATCTGGTGATGTCGCACAAGGTCACATTTTCAAAAGACAACTTGCCAGATTTGACTGGGATTATTAAGTTACTTTCTGGCTCATCGAGTGATTGCTCCAACAGTAAAATGTGAAGCCATAGATGATTTTGTTCTGCATTTATTTTCTAGTGCGTATATCAAGTCAATGGAAGGAGGGTCGGGGCCTTACAATCCACGCACGGTGGAAGAAGTCTTCAAGGATTTCAAGGGCTGAAAAGCCGGAATGATTAAGGCCCTCACCAATGATGTGGAAGAGTTTTAACAACAATGTGATCCGGAGAAAGAGAACTTGTGTCTTTATGGGTTGCCAAATGAGTCATGGGAAGTTAATCTTCCGGCTAAAGAGGTACCACCAGAGCTTCCTGAGCCAGCTCTGGGAATTAACTTTGCGCAGGACAGAATGCAAGAAAAAGATTGGTTGTCTTTGGTTGCTGTTCATAGTGATGCGTGGCTGCTGGCTGTTTCGTTCTACTTTGGTGCAAGATATGGGTTCGATAAGAATGAAAGGAAGAGACTTTTTATCATGATCAAAGAACTTCCAAATATTTTTGAGGTTGTTACCGGAGCTGCAAAAAAGCAATCGAAAGAAAAAAAACTACCGTAACCAACAACAGTAGCAGCAAGAACAAGTCTGGTATAAAGCCACGAGCATCTGAATCTCAAGCAAAGCCATTAAAGTTATTACCACCACCTAAAGATGAGGATGATACGTTGGATGAAGAGGAAGACGATGAGCATGGTGACACACTTTGTGGAGCTTGTGGTGACAATTATGCCTCTGATGAGTTTTGGATCTGTTGTGATATATGTGAGAAATGGTTCCATGGAAAGTATGTTAAGATTACTCTTGCGAGAACTGAACACATTAAGCATTATAAATGTCCAACTTGCAGCAGTAACAAAAGGCCCCGAGTTTAATGGATGTCCGAGGGGATCTTTAATTCAACTTAACAGGTGGAAAATTGGCAACGCTATTCAAACGGAGCCAAAATACCATTTTTCTTGGGTGGTTTAATGCTGAAAGGAAGCAAAGGAGAAGTCAAAAGCCAAATTAAATGCAGAATACCAACCTTAGCAGAAAAAAGGGACAGATTTCTTACATTTGTCTTCAGTTACGGTTTCAAAGGAGTTACACCTACAGATTTTACTTCATTTAATTTTGTATTCGATTTGGGCAAGTAAAAATGTAGCATTGGCAGTCAAGAATCAAATGCTAATTTGAAATGATTTTCATCACAAAAATAGGATTCGATCTCCCATTAAAGACTTGAATCTGGCTCATGTTTGATTATGAGAAGATTTCAAAGTATATGGGTTTTTTAGAACAGAAGAATAGTTTTTTCTATTTTTGCAATTTCAATTAAAACAAATTCCTTGTCTTGGGGTCGATTTGTTTTCCCCTAGCAGGGTTTTATTTATACATTGTAAATCAATTGTAGGAGGAGAGAGTTCTGAGAGCTAGTGTAGGAGAAAAACAGAGCTTTTATTGTACAGTTTGACAGAGATTTTAATGGAGAAATACAGCTCTGTTTCCTGAGATTCTTGTGGCTTGAAATTTAGCAAATGTTTTTCCTTTTGTTTCATATGTCATCGTTATGTTCACAGTTCATTAATCGCCATTTCAATATTGAATGTTTCTAAGTGAGAAGGGCAGAATTCAGCTTGCTGCTCTGCCCTGGAGAAGCTTTCATGTTTCGTGTAATTTCTTCTGTTTGATAAGGATTCAATTATTGCCCTTGTCAACCTCGCAGCGGTCTTTCACTCCATATAATTCCAATTTGATTGTTAAACTTCACGCTTATCTTGCCTCAGGAGATAATATGCATTTTTCATTTGATCTCTGCTCTCACTGTTTCTTGATCCCACACAGCCCAGAAAACCCCATTATTTATTAAAAAAAAAACCCCTTTCTATCAATTTACTAGCCTAAAATTAGTTTTCTTTATCGGTCATCTCAGCCCCTTTGAAAATTTTCCGCCGAGATAGACCCGGAGAGAGCCCTCTCCTGTCCTCGTAGGGCTAGCTACGAGGCTAAGGTTGGTTTGATGTTGCCTCGAGTTTGCCTTTTTCAGCCTAAGGCATATTCGAGCGCTAACATAGTGGCGACCATACTGGGGAGATGGTTTGCTGTTGAATGTGACATTCGACTTGTAGATTGTCTTGCCCCAGTGCAGAAAATCAAGTTGCAGATCTGATGCTGATGGTGGACAGCAGTCAGACACATATGAAGGCTGAAACTTTCACCCGGCGACTCCAGCTCGATCCAGAGATTCCAGTGCCCGCTGATTCATTCATGCAATGGTAGGGTATGTGGCAAACCCTGCACTGTGTGAAGCTGTAAAAGAGGTTAGAGATCAGTTAGCAGATTTTGAAATTAATGAAGATTTTTTCAGTGCCTTGCTTCAATGTTTGAAATCTCCGAAGTTTTCTCTTGAAGCTAAAAATGGTGTCTGTGAGTTAGTTGTTGAAATAATTAAGAAGGAGATTCAGTGTTTAAATGATCAGATTCAGTCATATGATTTCCGAGATCCCAGAATGTTCTTGGAAACTCTTCCTCCTTCAAAACAAGAAACAATAGAGTTGCCTACAGATGTTTGCATTGACAGTGTGCAGCTGGAGGTATGTATTGCAGAGTTGGGGCAGCAAACGGAGTCTGGATTTCGCGATCCTATTGCAGCATACATGGAAATGTTTTTCAATTTGACTGATAGATCAAGCTGTCTTTTACATAACCAGGCTCATTATGTGCATGAAGGGCTGCCAGCAATTGCATCTGTGATCTGGTTGAAGCATTCTCAAGCGGCATCATTCTCAGGTTTACTTGAATGGTTGATCTGGAATTTCAGTATTACCTGATCTATTGTTTTTACAGCAGAGTAGGGTAGATTTTGTAAATAAATAAGCAGCCAAAGGGCAGCATCTTGTTCCAGTTTCATTGCAGCTTTAGTTTGAAGTTTGTTAAGCCAGTTTTACAGTTATTTCAGTTTTCAGATCAAATCAGTTTGAGTTCAGTTTCAGTTTCGAAATTTAGTCATTAGTCTTTTGTCAAATAATGGATTCTATCGCCCAATGGACGGAGGCACTGTCTGCTCTCCCAAAGATCTGCAGGTTCTTGGCAGCTCCAAGAAGCGGCAGCTGCCATCCCCATTGGAGCCAATGTTAGACTCCGTCTTGTCAGTCTGCTGCAATCAAATTCACCAAGGTTCATTTCTCTTTATTTGCAGTCATTAAAGAGTAATTCTGGAGTTCAGGGTTTAGTCTTCAGAAGTAGGCTAGAGGAAGGTTCAGTAAGTCTTCATTTCAGGAATGTCATCGTAAATAAGGCGAGATTGATTCTTCTTCAAAACTCTGTTTTGAAGAAGAAGTCATCAAATATGTTTTTATGATGAATATGTAATTTGTCAAAATGCTGCAAATTCTCTAAACTTCGTAAAATGGGTGAGAAAGGAGATAAATTCACAGGGGCGATTGATAGTAGTTGAGCCGTGTTAAGAGGTTCTCAAGTTTTCATCATGAAGGGATTCTTCAGCTTCAGTTATGGTATTTCTCCGAGACAAAGGAAATTGAAAATAAAACTAGAGATATGTGTTTTATATTCTAATTATAATTTCGCAACGGAATTAAGAAAAAGGCACTTACGTTTACATGTAAAAAACATGGGCCATGTTGCCTACAAGTTTGATGTCAAGAACTACGTTCACATCTTGTACATAATGTTGATCATCTTTGAAATTTGCCACAAAATTAGTGCTAAGTGCTCCACATATAAAGAAACTACGCAGCACAACCGTTTGCGCTGTCACTGCATGATTTGACTCAGTAAATTTGTTAAATATCAAAGCTGCGAAAATTCATGTACCAGATGTCAAGCATGAAGCAGGCATGAGCCGTGGTTTCAAGGTAACAAGATTTGCTGACCAGACTTACAAGTGCCCTCCTTGTGGCATTGCGCTCTGCTGCAGTATTGCTTTGGAGTTACAACTGGTGATGTCGCACAAGGTCACATTTTCAAAAGACAACTTGCCAGATTTGACTGGGATTATTAAGCTACTTTCTGGCTCATCGAGTGATTGCTCCAAAGCTGGCATAAATCTGGAATGCCTTTTGTGCTCAGTAAAATGTGAAGCCATAGATGATTTTGTTCTGCATTTATTTTCTAGTGCGTATATCAAGTCAATGGAAGGAGGGTCGGGGCCTTACAATCCACGCACGGTGGAAGAAGTCTTCAAGGATTTCAAGGGCCGAAGAGCCGGAATGATTAAGGCCCTCACCAATGATGTGGAAGAGTTTTACCAACAATGTGATCCGGAGAAAGAGAACTTGTGTCTTTATGGGTTTCCAAATGAGTCATGGGAAGTTAATCTTCCGGTTGAAGAGGTACCACCAGAGCTTCCTGAGTCATCTCTGGGAATTAACTTTGCGCAGGACGGAATGCAAGAAAAAGATTGGTTGTCTTTGGTTGCTGTTCATAGTGATGCGTGGCTGCTGGATGTTTCGTTCTACTTTGGTGCAAGATTTGGGTTCGATAAGAATGAAAGGAAGAGACTTTTTATCATGATCAATGAACTTCCAACTATTTTTGAAATTGTTACCGGAGCTGCAAAAAAGCAATCGAAAGAAAAAACTACCGTAGCAACAAGAACAAGTCTGGTATAAAGCCACGAGCATCTGAATCTCAAGCAAAGCCATTAAAGTTATTACCACCACCTGAAGATGAGGATGATACGTTGGATGAAGAGGAAGACGATGAGCATGGTGACACACTTTGTGGAGCTTGTGGTGACAATTATGCCTCTAATGAGTTTTGGATCTGTTGTGATATGTGTGAGAAATGGTTCCATGGCAAGTATGTTAAGATTACTCCTGCGAGAACTGAACACATTAAGCATTATAAAAGTCCAACTTGCAGCAGCAACAAAAGGCCCCGAGTTTAATGGATGTCCGAGGGGATCTTTAATTCAACTTAACAGGTGGAAAATTGGCAGCGCTATTCAAACGGAGCCAAAATACCATTTTTTGGGTGGTATAATGCTGAAAGGAAGCAAAGGAGAAGTCAAAAGCCAAATTAAATGCAGAATACCAACCTTAGCAGAAAAAAGGGACAGATTTCTTACATTTGTCTTCAGTTACGGTTTCAAAGGAGTTACACCTACAGATTTCCGCCCCTTCATTGGTACATCAATAGATTTGGGAAAAAAAAAAAAAAAAAATGTAACGTGGCAGTCAGGAATCGAAATGCTAATTTGAAATGAAGATTTTCATCACAGCCATAGGATTCGATCTCCCATTAAAGACTCCAGATCTGCGCTCCCAATATTTGGTCATCAGAAGATTTCAAGGGAAACATGGGTTTGTTTTTAGAACAGAAGAATAGTTTTTTCTATTTTTGCAATTTCAATTAAAACAAATTCCTTGTCTTGGGGTCGATTTGTTTTCCCCTAGCAGGGTTTTATTTATAGATTGTAAATCAATTGGAGAAGGGGAGAGAGTTCTGAGAGCTGGTGTAGGAGAGAACAGAGCTTTTATTGTACAGTTTGACAGAGATTTTAATGGAGAAATACAGCTCTGTTTCCTGAGATTCTTGTGGCTTGAAATTTAGCAAGTGTTTTTCCTTTTGTTTCATATGTCATCGTTATGTTCACAGTTCATTAATCTCCATTTCAATATTGAATGTTTCTAAGTGAGAAGGGCAGAATTCAGCTTGTTGCTCTGCCCTGGAGAAGCTTTCATGTTTTGTGTAATTTCTTCTGTTGATAAGGATTCAATTATTGCCCTTGTCAACCTCGCAGCGGTCTTTCACTCCATATAACTCTAATTTGATTGTTAAACTTCATGCTTACCTTGCCTCAGGAGATAATCTGTGTTTTTCATTTGATCTCTGCTCTTGCTGTCTTTGCCCCACACAGCCCAGAAAACCCCATCATTTATTAAAAACCTCATCCATATCAATTTACTAGCCTAAAATTAAGATCAGTTATGCTTTTGGTCATCTCAGCCCTTCTGAAAACCTTTTGCTGAGATAGACCCGGAGAGAGCCCTCTCCTGTCCTCGTAGGGCTAGCTACGAGGCGAAGGTTGGTTTGATGTTGCCTCGAGTTTTTCCTTCTACTGGGTGGGAAGAGCCTACGCAACGTAGTTACTGATCCCACATCAAGGATTTTCCCCTTAAGATATGGACCTTCCTCCTTCTTTTATGGATGCTTAACCTCTCCAACTTCCCTATAAATGAATGCCATGCCTTCCCCAAATGGTTGATCATTGCTGGTTGCCTTTCTAGTGCTCAAATGCGCCTAAACCCTACCAAAATTCTAAGGAGAAGGAGTGCTTGAAGTCTTTTGCTTGGACTTGGGAACCCGTCCCCAAGGAGGCCTCCAACATCAAGGCACCGTTTATATGCTTCCCTCTTTAATTTATCAATAATACAAAGCATGTTTTAATTTCCATAATCTTGTCAATGATTACTTGCTTAGTATGATGCTCCTTGATCTGTCATATGGTTTAAATTAGAATTAAATATACTATGATTTCCTTGTTTTTCGTTGTTTGATATCTCTTGTAGGTATTCATACGTAAAGGAATA
>JAXQQM020062764.1:0-53909 GCA_034641835.2 Pinus albicaulis
AGCGTAGAGTAAATGCTTTCAATTGTCAATGTTACTTTTCAAAGTATTATTACATATTTACAAATTTTTTTCAAATAATAATAATTTCACAACCTTACATTTTCAAATTCTCAATTTCACATCATTACATTTTCAAATTCTTCAAGCTTATTTCATACGGTGCACAACATTTTCCATTTTTGTTGGTAAGTTTATGTTGAAGTCCTCTAATATAAAATTGTATAACGTTAAAGCTAAGTTAATTATTCTTAAATTAACTTTGACAAATAATCATGGATGAATATTATTCTTAGATTAACTTTGACAAATAATCATGGATGAATATTTTTCATAGATAATTTTGACAAATAATAAATGGACATACTTTGAGTTGAATAATTATAAAACCATGAGGCCAATTCCAATCTTCTTATCACGAAAGGGGAAAACTGTTTCTTATCACTGAAATATCTCAGAGGTGTGGAGTTGGAAAATCGTCAAACCATGAAGTTAATCTACATATATACGAAAAGGGTATAGGTTAGTTCAAATATAACTAATTTAAGTAATAATCATCAAGACATTAATGTTTATCATGTAATTGGTGAAAATTTGAATCTGAATTAGAAAAATTATAATTATTCACTATAACTATTTAACATAATCCCAATTACTAAAATTATTTTTAAAAAATCACAATTTTAAATATTATTATTTGTATTAGATTTATTTAACATTTCAACAAATTTCAATCCTAATAATTTTTACAATTATTTTTTTTAAATAATTTTTTAAAGTTTTTATAATTAAAATAAATAATAATACAAAAATGATAAAGTTTATTTAAAACATAATTTAATTTAAATTTTAAATTTTAATAATTACATTCTCTGTTTTTGCTTTTATACACTGATGTTGTGTAATGTTATATCATAGCCTCATGGGCTTGTTCATTTGTTATTATAATATGTGTCGTAATACATTTATAACATAAAACAAATATATGAATTCGTAGCTAACCACGCGGGAATGGAACCATGAACGAAGGCGGAACCTTGTGTGAACAGTGAACGCGGTTTAGAGGCTAAGTCTAGTAGTACCGCGCAGCAAGAAGGGCAATAAGTAGTACTTAAGAAAAGAACGCGATCTCATAAACTGGGCGACGCGTGTCCATGAGCATTTTTGAAAAACCACTCTCATCGCGCAACTTTTGTCAATTAACATTCGTGCAACTAAATCACGCAATATTGGGCTTTATTCGTCGGATCATCCAAACTGATCCGACGTCATCCCAGCCGTTGGATGGGCGCACAAGTTTAACAAAGATATGGTCAGCATTGTTACGTTGACATATGTTTATTTTATATGTGGGCCCGAATATCTAAGTGTCCATGGTATCGTTGGTCGATATCCAACGTTGCAGTGTTAAAACAAAGGCAAGTCTTGGTTCCATAGAAACACATATATGTATTGGTCGAAAGGGTTAAAAACGCCAATTTGAATGTTGATGGTGAGTTTTCACCATACAGAGTAGGCATTATTGCATGATCCTAATCCTAATAATTTTTTACAATTAATTTTTTTAAAATAATTTTTTAAAGTTTTTATAATTAAAATAAATAATAATACAAAAATGATAAATTTTATTTAAAACATAATTTAATTTAAATTTTAAATTTTTATAATTACATTCTCTATTTTTTCTTTTATACACTGTTGTTGTCTAATGTTATATCATAGCCTCACGGGCTTTTTCATTTGTTATTATAATATGTGTCGCAGCACAATGAAAGAGTCGATGTCTGACTGAATGCATGAGGCAGCAATGTTGAGTGGTTGGAGGAAATTCTGAATTCTATTGTGATAAGGAAACCCATGTATTTTTTGAATGCCAACAAACAAGGGACGCAGAGGGTCGTTAAATCTCTGTGTGGATGGTGTTGAGGTTGGATAGTAAAGAACCCGATAATCACTAGGAGTTCCTGCCATGCTTAGCTCAGGATGCTATATTGCTTCCTATCATATATCCAATAGAAATCAATTCCTATTCATAAGTTTGCGTGATTTTCCTTAAACTTCTTTTCTTCAGCTTCCTCCATTCTTTTTGATGATATGGGCTTCCTTTCTTTCTGCTATTGGGATTGTCCCTTTAGGACCATCTTTCTTGTAATGTCCATAAGTCTTTCCATATTTCCTCAACAAATGTTTGAGTCTTTTATCCTGCAACATTTTTGCCCTAGATTTGTCTTTTTCCATCTAGCATAGAGACCACAAGTTGAATGAGGTAATTTTCTTGTCTATTTGTTACGGTGTCCATCTTATCATCTATTTGTAGAAATTTGATAACTGATATGTTATACACCGATATTCTCCTGATCACACACTATTTTAACTTCATGCACAATACAAAATCTCTTCTACCATTGATTATTAATTGCGGAAATAAAAACAATCGCATGCGCACATTAAAACCATAAACAATCACATATATGAACACAGTATTTATGGGAAAGCTTAAAGCTGAAAACCCCCAAATATCTGTATATTATATGTCATAGAGATCATGTAACAATCATTATACAAAGCACCTCACAAGCTCTCAGTACAATCTCCAATTGCTACACACTAATCAAGCCTGATCTAGCAAATCACATGCTCCAATCTCTGCCACCTGATAGCCTGCCTCTACTGCGCAATCACTGCTGAAGAATGGCTCTGAATGAACTCGAATTGGTCCAGCCTTTCTCACGCAATCCTCATTTGCATCTCCAATCACTGGTTGTTGCAAATCATGCAACACTATAGTCACAACTGATAGTCACACTGCTCTTTCACCTACCTCTTCACTAGTCTCCACTGAAACTGTCCATGCACTGTAGTTAACTGATGTATTATTTAGTTGATTAATGAGTTAATAATTAGTGAATTAATTAATAATTAATTCACACCACTCTCAGTAGTGTATCAATCAGTTAGACTAGATACAACTAGCTCAACTATGTATAACTCAGTTAAACTGAAAACAACTCCACCAACTACTTCAATAACTCCACCAAACTTTGTCACATGAGTTCTAACTGAAGTATCCATGCAATAGCTCTACTTAACCCTCAGGAATAGTGTAATTCCTTCTGTCAGCTCCTGTGCCACATCTGTGCACTTAACTGAAGTGCTCCAAGAGAATAAGATAATTTTTATAGTCCAAATATTATTAAGAGCTAGTAATATTCGACATATCTATTTTTAGACTGGCAATCTAAAAATAGATTCCGCCCAATATGTATAAAAATAGAATTCGATCTATTTTTCCAACTTGACCAACCATCCACAAATAGCATCCTGCAACTCATAGAAAATGATCGACATGTCTAAAAATAGACTTGCGCCAAAAATAGCCTGCGGGCCCACTTAGTGAAGGCGAATTATTTCCACTAAGCTCATCATTTTGTTGCAATCTCAACACTCCCTCTCAACAACATAAGGATTATTTTCCACCCCTATCCTACCCCTATGATATTCGAATTTGCTCCTGGTGAGCGCCTTCGTCAAGATATCAGCATCCTGATCCTCCGTGGGAATGTATGAAAGTAACATGATCTTCCGCTGCACACAATCTCTAATATGATGATACTGGATGTCAATGAGTTTAGATCTATCATGAAATACTGGATTAACCGAGAGTTTGATGCAACGCTGATTATCACAATATATCACAGTAGGATCTAAGTGTGAACCGAACAACTTGACCAGGATCTTCCTCATCCATATAGCCTCACATGCAGCCAAACTCGCTGCCATATACTCGGCCTCTGCTGAACTGAGTTCCACAGATCTCTACTTCTTGTTGTACCAAGAAACTGTTGTCGACCCGATACTGAAAATCCCTCCAAATGTGCTCTTTCTGTCTGTTGGGCTCCCTGCCCAATCTGCATCCGTGAAGCCACATAGCTTCACCTCATCCGACTGTCTGTACCATAATCCATATCCCTATGTGCCTCTGAGATATCTCAATACATGCTTGCCTGCCTTCCAAAAGAGCTTGGTAGGCTTAACCATAGCTTGTGAAAGATGGTTAATAGCATAGCATATTTCGGGTCGTGTATTGACCAGATACATAAGTGACCCCACCAACTATCGATAAATAGTGGCATCCACTACCTCTGCTGATGTAGCATCCTCTTTCCTCCAACCACCAGGAAGAGGAGTGTCGATAGGCTTGCGGCCATGCATGTTGAACTTCTCCAGTATCTCCCAGGCATACTTGCCTTGAGACACAAACAGTCCATCACTGCGCTGCCAAATTTCCAATCCCAGGAAATAATGAAGGAGGCTCAAGTCCTTCATCTCAAACTCCTTTGCAAGATCAGCCTTGCATGAGTGTATCAACAGTTCATCACCCGTCAAAATCAAATCATCTACATAAAGTACAATGATCAACAACTTACCCTCCACCACAGTCTGGTATATGTTCGGATCTACCTCACTCTTGGAGAATCCAACTCCGGTGAAATAACTGTCTATCCGTGTGTACCAAGCACGAGGTGCTTGTTTCAACCCATGCAATGCTCTCTTGAGCCTGCACACATGCGACTCGCTGCTGAAGATCTCGAAATCTTCGGGCTGCTCTATGTACACCTCCTCCTCAATCACTTCGTTGAGGAACGCAGTCTTCACATCCATCTGATGAATGTGCCACTCCATCTGTGCTGAGAGAGAAAGAATTGTCTGTATGGAAGAATACCTTGCGACAGGTGCAAAGGTTTCCTCATAATCGATCCCCTCAATCTGTGAGAAGCCTCGGGCAACAAATCTTGCCTTGTACTTCTCCACACTCTCGTCAGCTGCTTGCTTCACTTTGTAGATCCATCTCGAACCTACCATTGATTTCCCTTCCAGCCTTGGGACAATCTTCCATGCACTGTTTTTGACAATCGAATCATACTCTTCCACCATGGCATCTACCCATGTGGGATCCTCCACAGCTTCCTCGAAAGAGGATGGCTCTATCACGATACACTTGCTCATAAGAGCCATGTATCCAGTATACCGGTTAGGTGACTGTCTCTGTCTGCACTGTGATGTAGGTGCTCCTACAATCTTCTCTGCATCTTGAGCCAGTCGCTCAGCTTTTGTAGTGCGCTTCCGCCCTCTGATGGTTGGCGCTGCATGAGTGGTCTCTTCCACTCCATGAACCTCCTCTTGTGGCTGATCCACATCTTGAGGCTCATCCTTGGGAACTAATAGCTCCTCATCTGCATGTAAGTGTGGCTCCCTCTCAAGCGAACACTTCATGGCTTTCTCCTCATGAAATTTGATATCTCATCGCACAACAGTCTTGCGACTGTCTAGCAATTACACACGATAGTTGTGGGGCGTATCAGTGTACCCCAAAAATATCCCAACCTCTGCAATTGGCTCCAGCTTCTTCCTGGCATCCTTCGTCACATGAATGTAAATAGGTGAACCAAAAATCCTCAAATGGGAAATATCAGGCTTCTTACCAGAAAAGGCCTCCTCGGGTGTACTCATGCCAAGTATCCTGTGAGGACAACGGTTTTGCACATAAACCGCAATATTTCATGCCTCAGCCCACAAGTGTATGAGAAGGCCCTGATCATGCAACATCACCCATACAACACCCACGATCGTTATGTTCTTTCGCTCCGCGACCCCATTCTGTTGTGGGTTATGAGGCGCTATGAGCTCTCTTCGAATTCCTTCTACGCTGCAAAAGTCCTTGAACTCGCCAGAGATGAATTCACCACCATTGTCGCTCCTAAGAGCCTTCACCTACTTCCCCGATTCTTTCTCAACCAGTGCCTTGAACTCACTGCAGCAGAGGATTATGGTTCCGCTTCTTCTGCATGAAGAAGATCCACCACTTACGAGAAAAATCATCAACAAATATCACATAGTACCTGTGCTTTGCTGTCGAAGCTACTGAGAAAGGTCCACACACGTCTATGTGAATTCTCTCAAGGATCGTCGTGGCGCGAATATCCTTCTCATGAAATGTGGCTTTCACAAATTTTCCCAAAGTACATCCCTTGCACTAATCTGACTGTGCAAGTGTACCTTTGGGAATCCCGGTAGAAATCTGCTGCAAAATTTTCAAAGCTCCATGGTGAAGGTGGCCCAATCTCCTATGCCACATCTCGCCATCATCCCGGCTCACCACTCCTTCGCTTCTTGCCTCGTTATTGTTGCGCAGCTTATCTACTCTACAATCATAGTTCTTAATCTAACCCTTATCCTCCGGTTTCACTGGGCTTGCTCTATCACAGCAGGAAAGCCTTTCCCTCGCTAAAGACAACATCATATCCCTTGTCTTCAACATCGTCACGGTAGATAAGATTCTTCTTCAATCTTGGAACATGCATCACTTCCTTCAATACGAAGGGTTTACCAGACTCCCTCTCAAAGGAAATGGTACCGATACTGGTCGCACTGTATCTACCATCATCACCCATCTCGATGTGCACTCCAAGATCTTTCTCATCCAGATCAGTAAACAAATCTTTGTCTTTGTTCATATGAAAAGACGCACCATTGTCAAGAAACCACACTGAACCCATCATACTTGAGACCAAGCATGCGATCAGCGAAAAATACAGCTCAAACTGCGAGGCTAAGGCCTCTCCAGCTGCAGATCCAACAGCCTGCTTATTTTCCTTCTTCTGTGGACAATTAGTGGCCTAATGTCTGTGTTGGTGACAATGAAAGCACTTCACCTTGGACATGTCCTGCTTTTCAGACCTGGGATTGGAGAAGAATTATTTGCTTTCCCTTCCTTGCTTTGGTAGCCAAAGCGCAATTTTCGTCCGGAAGTTCTTTTTCGATGAATATCCATCGCCGTATTTCACTCATTCTCTTGTACAAGATCCGACCAAAGTCGCTCCCATCCTGGCAATTTCTCCCGACCATTGACAGAATCCTGATAGGCATGCCAACTCTTCGGAAGACCAAGGAGAGCCAAGCTCACCAATTCCTCATCATCGACAGTCACCCCCACACTTCCCAGCTCATCCCTGCATTGGATGAACTTCGTGGGGTACTTCGGCATACTGTCGCCTTTCTCCCTATTTATGTTCCTTGAGTTTATCCTCGAGCGACAACTTCCTCTGGGGTCGCTTCTTAAGATAATAGTCCACAACTGCCCACTTCAAGAATGGAGAAGCCTTACCATGAAGGTCGGACACTCAGTGATCCTTTACACCTTCCAATAGAATTATTCAACACTTTGTTGTCTTCTTTCGCCATGCATCAAGTGCGGCAGCATTGCTAGAAGCAGGTTTTGGAATTTTTGCATCTATGAACTCCTTCAACCCATTTTCATCCAGCACCACCTCCATCTTGCCCTTCCATGCAATATAATTCAAGTTTCCCTCAAGGGCATACTCCAATCGCAATCAGTTGAAAGACATCTCAACTTCGACACCAAGAAAACACTGCTGCAAATTCGAATTCCACCAGCACAAAACTCAACTGCTTCAATGTTTTGCAATTGCTCCAATGATCAATATCGCTCTGATACCATGTAGAAATTTGATAACTGATATGTTATACACTGAGATTCTCCTGATCACACACTATTTTAACTTCATGCACAATACAGAATCTCTTCTACCATTGATCATTAATTTCGGAAATAAAAACAATCGCATGCGCACATTAAAACCATAAACATTCACACATATGAACACAGTATTTTATGGGAAAGCTTAAAGCTGAAAACCCCCAACTATCTGTATATTATATGTCATAGAGATCATGTAACAATCATTATACAAATCTCCTCACAAAGCTCTCAGTACAATCTCCAATTGCTACACACTAATCAAGCCCGATCTAGCAAATCACATGCTCCAATCTCTGCCACCTAATAGCCTGCCTCTACTATGCAATCACTGCTCAAGAATGGCTTTGAATGAACTCGAATTGGTCTAGACTTGCTCACCCAATCCTCATTGGCATCTCCAATCACTAGTTGTTGCAAATCATGCAACAATATAGTCACAACTGATAGTCACACTGCTCTTTCACCTACCTCTTCACTGGTCTCAACTGAAACTGTCCATGCACTGTAGTTAACTGATGTATTCTTTAGTTGATTAATGAGTTAATAATTAGTGAATTAATTAATAATTAATTCACACCACTCTCACTAGTGTATCACTCAATTAGACTAGATACAACTAGCTCAACTATGTTTAACTCAGTTAAACTGAACACAACTCCATCAACTACCTCAATAACTCCACCAAAATCTGTCACATGAGTTCTAACTAAAGTATCCATGCAATAGCTCCACTTAACCCTCAGGAATAGCATAATTCCTTCTGTCAACTCCTGTGCCACATCTGTGCACTTAACTGAAGTGCTCCAAGAGAATAAGATAATGTTTATAGTCCAAATATTATTAAGAGCTAATAATATTCGACATATCTATTTTTAGACTGGCAATCTAAAAATAGATTCTGCCCAATATATCTAAAAATAGAATTCCATCTATTTTTCCAACTTGACCAACCATCCACAAATAGCATCCTGCAACTCATAGAATATGATCGACATGTCTAAAAATAGACTTGCGCCAAAATAGCTCCTCGCGGGGCCCACTTAGCAGGCGTTTACCTTTTCCACCAATCTCATCATCTTGTTGCAATCTCAACACTATTCTCTTGATGTCTCCAATTCTTCATAGTCAGAGGGATGTAAGGACATTGATTGATTCCATAAGAATCCTTTGAGCCCTTCTATCCCTTTCCATGTATTCAGATAAATCTTGACCTATATAGTCTTTCCATGACTTTACTTTCTTCAAGGACTGTAGCTATCCTCCTTATGCAAGGATTCTTGGTAGCCAACCAGCTCATAGAACTCCCTGCAAAAACAAAGTCATTTAACCAAATTTGATTATAGAATGAAAATACTTACTTGATAAGTGAAGATAAAGTCTTCAACATGATTTCTTCGATGGCGGTGGAGAAAAGATGTGTTAGTGCTTTCTCTTTGAATGTTCTTCTTCAAGGGTAAGGATTAGATGAAGATCTTTGTTGTAATGATAAAGCCTTCTTTTCTGCACTCCTAGCCTCGGCCTCTTACAGTCTTCTTATCCTTGATCTCAATACAAAGACCTTTCTTGATTCGATGTATATCTTTAGTTCTTCTCTAAGTTACCTAAAATTTGTTAGCTCAAGACCGAGATCTTTAGCACATCTTGCAACCTTTCAATCACCCTTGTCTGCACTGTATGGTAGACCTGTACCTCACTAAAGAAGTCCGCAGCCTAACTGAAGCATAGACAGATAACCCTTAGATTTTTCTTGACCCAATTACTGTGATGCACGATGCTAAAGTGACTTGCCTTCTCGCACTGTTTAGCTTCTAATTTCCATCTTGAACTTTACAGATGTTATCCGAGATGTTCTATACTCAAAACATATGTGTGAGAGCCTTCTCTCTTCGCTGATTTGTCTACTTACAATGCACCGAATCCGCAGACCGTATCTTCGCAATTTATCACAGAACTTGCCCGAACTTCTTGTGTACTAATGAGGCTGTTGTCTTCTGAGAATTTTGCAATGAACTTGTATCAATACCACCGAGCTTGTATCTCTGCAATAGCACCCAACTTCTTCTTTGTAAAAGCACCAGACTACTTCTCTCTGAATTTGATCTCAGACAGTAACTTTTCTCTAATTCCAAAATCTTTTGTAAATAAGGTGATCTTCTTTTGTCATAGCTCTGATACCATGTTGAGAATTTGTAGGGCTAGTGATTAACTCAAATTTTCTTCTTGATAATTACTTGTGAACTTTCATATGTTGCTTATGTCTTCATAAATTTTTAGACAGTGGTAACACTTTTATTGCAGGAAGGTAAATCACAGTTTTACCTTCCTTCCTTTACACTTCAAAATTCTTTATCTATTCCAGAGCCTTTCTTATCAATTCACATCAATTGTTGTATCACCACAATTCTCCTTGAGAAATATACTTATCCCAATGCAGTATTACATTAGATACACTTGATTATACCAACGCAAAATGATCGTACTTCTTACTGTGGTGGCTGTAATATATATTCATACTTCATCTCTGCTGTAGCAACCGCAGGGTCTTCAAACTATATCGGAATCCGCATTGTGTGTTGTCCATATTATGTGTGTCTGCACCGTTTTCTTAAATATCTTCACTTGTCTTCTTTTTATATATCGGACTGTATCCTTTATTGTCTTTTCTGAGTATTTTCTTTAGGATTGACCGCATTCATTTCAGATGCAACCCTGTTCTTTTATGTTGACCGAAAAATTTCCCTTCCCAATGATACGCAATATTGGTATATATACATGATTGTGTCAACTCTTTTAGGCCGACCATCTTACTGAGTAATAGGCCGACTTTCTCATTAGGCCGACATAAAGTGAGTTTTCTCCAATATTACAGCTTGTCTTTCATAGTTGATTGAGGGCAATTATGAGCTAAACTTCCAGCGAGGTTTTGGAACATGTATGACACTTAATTACATAGTTAATCATGAAGACCGACCTAGTTACATTTTTCTATAGAAGGGTCACTTAAGAAGTGTAAGAAACATATAAAGCCTAAGAAAATGTGTAAGATCCAATCATCAATTTGTAGATGAACAACATCTCAATAAATGAAACACAACTTGTGACATCAACTAGGACATATTTCTAAATGCTACGGTTCAATAACGTAAGAGTAATTTTTACATGGACCTTCTTAAAAGGAGTGATTTTCTTCTTATCAAAAGATAGATTTAGGGAAATTCCATTCGGGTGAGAATGTGTGCCATGCCATCAAATTGCTAATAAAAAAGTTACTAAAAACTTGTGGTGGAAGTCAAACAAATGCATTTTTTACATATTTCACATTCTAATTTTATGGAAAATTTTACTCTTAGCGAAGGGAGAGTATTTTTTTATTATGAGGAAATATTGTGACAAAAGGGGTGTGTTGGCACACTATACAAGCTATGTTGCTTGTTAATGGGATTAACTCCACATGGTTGCAAATTTAAATTAAATCCTAAACATCAAAGGTAATGTTAAGTTAATGGATTTTATGAGATTTGTTTATTTAAAAGTAATCTAGGGACGCCTTTATTTTGATTGACCAATAAGATGGAGGTGTTAGAACTACTACATAAAATGTACTTAGATCAATAAACCTATTTTTTATCACTTTACATTAAAAGATTAAGTATTTGATCACTACTTTTGGAGAAAGTTGTTCTAAGAGGTGTTACAACTACTACATAAAAAATTACTTAGATCAATAAACCTATTTTATCACTTTACATTAAAAGATTAAGCATTTGATCATTAGCTGGAGAAATGTTGTTCCAAGAAATTTGAAGGATGAAAATAGAACTTTACATTAAAAGACTAAATGTTTGATAATTACTTTTGATTTTAGTTGTGGAGACAATAACATACCTCAATAATAACCTTATAAGATATCAACCAAAAACACATGAAAAGATGAGAAACCAGATAATATCTTTAAAAGCCACAAATATTGACTATAATATTTCAACAAATTTGCTTTGACAAAAATAGTATATTTTGAATATTAACTAGTTTGTTTATATAAAAGTCACAAATTTTGACGTTTTATTTGAAATTAATATTTTTTATTCGTTTATAAAATTGTAATTTATAAATTCCATAAATATTAACTTTAATATTTCAATTAATTTGCTTTGACAAAAATAGTATATTTTGAATATTAACAACTAGTTTGTTTTTACAAAAGTCACAAATTTTGAATTAAAAGTCACAAATTTATTTTTGTATGTATTTATACAAATTAGACATTGGTATTAATAAAAACTCCTCCTTACCTATTCCCACCAACTATCCTTAAAAAATAAAAATCTTACATATTTATTTCATATTTTATATTCCCTTAAATTGAAATTAAAATTAGATGTCAAGTCCCATTGCACAAGTTGAGGATGGGCCTCGTTAGCAAGGCGACTCAGGATCAAACCTCGCAGGGAGTGGTTGTGCCCTGTGCTAGGGGGAAACATGCTAAAATTCAATCACCAAACTTAGGTCGTGTGCTTTGACGGATTAGATGCCCACGATCCCCGGGTGACTTGACGGATTAGATGCTCAATCTCTCGACTTTGACGATTAAATGTCCTAGGTCGTAGTTTCTCAAGCCATAAATCAAGTCTAGAAAATCACAAACAATCTGACTAACACAAATTAAAAATTGGATAAAATAGATCTAACATCATAGGCATATAAAATTGAATTTTAAATTACATTGAACAAATTTATAAGATAAGATATACATTAAATAAATTTATAGCTGATATTATCATAAAAGTTGATGAAGAAAAAAATATTAATATTTTTTATTATTAAATATATTTATTTGAAAAGACAAATTACTCCGATGTAAATTTGTTTAATTTCATAATTTGTTTATCTTACATCGTTCTTAAATATATCATAATTTGTTTGTCCTTATCTTATAAAAAGAACATTATTCTTAAATATGTCGTCATAGAATTGGTTTTTTTAATTAAAAAGAACATGATTCTTAAATACATCATTATGAAAGGACCTGATTCTTGAGTACTTGTTTTAACCCGTAATTTGTTTGTCATCATTTCCCAAAAAAAGACATAATTCTTAAATGGCATGGTGTAGTTTTATGATATATTCTTAATTGTGTCATCATGGTCCAGTTTGCATAAATTCACGATTCTTAAATGTGTCATCATGGTGTAACTTTGCTTTAACAGAAGCAACAAAAAGAACATGACCCGTGCTTCGTGTAAATGTAGTAGTGGATAATAAATTCTCAATAATGTGATTAATACGATTAACCCAACTTTCAAAAAAATAGTATTGGTCCTAGCTTTCTTATTAAATTTATTTCTCCTACTTTACCAACTTCTGATTAATCCAACTTTAAATAGAATATGATTATTTTTTTTATTATTAAATTAGTTTGTCCACCATGTGACTTCAGAGCTTACTAACTAAATTTTATAAGAATAAGTAGTTCGACGTCAACAAAATTGGGCTGATGGAAAAGAACCAGTTTTCCCCTTTCGTGATAAGAAGATTGGAATTGGCCTCATGGTTTTATAATTATTCCACTCAAAGTATGTCCATTTATTATTTGTCAAAATTATCTATGAAAAATATTCATCCATGATTATTTGTCAAAGTTAATCTAAGAATAATTAACTTACTTTAACGTTATACAATTTTATATTAGAGGACTTCAACATAAACTTACCAACAAAAATGGAAAATGTTGTGCACCATATGAAATAAGGTTGAAGAATTTGAAAATGTAATGATGTGAAATTGGGAATTTGAAAATGTAATGTTGTGAAATTATTATTATTTGAAAAAAATATTAACAAATTTGTTAAATTATATATATATATATATATATATATATATATTATTATTATTATTATTATTCAATTTTAAGTTGAAAATGCAATGTTGTGAAATTAAAGAATTTGAAAACGTAATGTTATGAAATTATTATTTGAAAATACTAACAAATTTGTTAAATTTTTTATATTATTATTATTATTATTCACTTTTAAGTTGAAAATGTAATGTTGTGAAATTGGAAGAATTTGAAAATATAATGTTGTGAAATTATTATTGTTTGAAAAATACTAACAAATTTGTTAAATTTTTATATTATTATTATAATTGTTATTCAATTTGTGTGTCAAACTAGTTAAATTTTCTATATTATTATTATTATTCAATTTAAGGTCATGGCACCAATTTGGTGTATGATGTATGAGACCCCTTTGTTTGTCAGACAAGGACCCACTTTGGCAAAAGCATGCATACTCTATCCCTCTAAGTCTATAGACAAGGGACCCACTTTCACAGAGTGATACAGAAATATGCATACTCTACCCCTCTAAGTCTATAGAGGCATGCATACTCTACCCCTCTAGTTTTGAACCTGTGACCTCTTAAGAGGAAATACTTTCTTAACCATTAGGCTAGGCTCTTAAATCATATGATTTCGTTGGTGTAATTTTATGGAAAAAGTTTGAATTTCCAAAGATTTTTTATTAAATTTGTTTCACCTTTATATCATATTATGGGATTCAACTACATTAAGTAAGTCATTCATCTATGACTATTTCCATGAGAGGTAGTCGTAACTAACTAATTTCTCATGATTTTTTTAATAGTCCACTTAGCACTCATTGCATCGGGTGATGCTCACAGAGGTGAAGAAGTGGGATTGAAACTAGTGAAATGAATCACATAGCGTCAATCATCACTTCCAGAGCTTGCACACAGGAACCATGACTTCCCGAGATGTCACCCATCCTAGATCGTCTCTGGCTCAAGCTCGCTTAACTGTGGAGTTTTTATCCACAATAAAACCCACTTAGCTTGCTACCCCATTTGTGAAACCTTAACGAGTATTGTGCCTCATGAACCATTCAAATGAAGCTCCTTTTACTCTTTGTTTCACCTACTTTACCAACTTCTTCTTATTATTCAGACTTTAAATAAAATATGATTATTTCTTTTTTTTTATTAAATTTGTTTGTACTCTGTGTGACTTCAGAGCTTCCTAACTAAATTTAATAAGAACAAGGCTACAAATAGCGACTACCTGCCGCTTAGTTTAAATATAGTAATGTTGCAATGTGATGTTGGAAATGTCTATGGATAGCTATTACGGCTATTACATGCCGCTTAATGCAATTATAGAGACGTTGCAATTTTAGTTTGAGCATGTTTATGAAGATTTGTTTTGTAATAAAGTACAGTTAAACTAAATTAGAAATAATTGTTGCAATTTAAGTTTAGTAGTAGTTTAAATCTATCTAAATTATAGTGAAACAACTTTTGTGTTGACCCATGAGCATATGCATTTGATGTGTAGATTAGATTTGCTACATATGCTTAGCTTATTTTTGGAATCAATATGAGTATGGCAGAGTAGCTACAACTTGCTGCTTAATGTAAATATAGAAATGTTGCAATTTGAGTTTCAACGTGTTTATGAGGATTTTCTTTCTAATAAAGTAGTTGCTTTGTTTAGTATAGTTAAATTAAATTAGAGATAATTGTTGCAATTTGAGTTTGAGCGTGTCTATGAGTATTTGCTTGATGTTGCCATTTGATAGTTTAGTTTAAATATAGCTAAATTAAAGTAAAAAAAAAGAATTTATGTTAATATTAAGGTTTAGAATCTTTTTTTACTAATATTTTGTTAATCCAATTTCACCCAACTACAATAGCAATGCCATATTGTCTACGATCTGAACACTTTTACATTTTTCGTAAAGTATATATATGAATATGAAAATTTATAATGCTAAAAATAAAAAAATATTATTTTAAGAATTTATAATAAAGAAAAATATAAGTTATATATATATATATATATATATATATATATATATATATATATATATATATATATATATATATATATATATATATATATGGAATTTATTGTTATTATTCAAAAAGTTGCATGTTATTTTTATTTAAAATTATGGTTGTTTCTGATAGTATAGCAATTAAATTGTTTAATATTTTGTATATTTATATATTTGATATATTTAATGTATATTCCAAAATTTAATAACGTAATTTAGTAAGCCAATTTGAGTTTTTAGATATTGGATAGATTCAATATTTTACTCATTAGGAATGTGGTTTTTTTATTACATTTTTCAATTTCAAATGTTTTTTTTTTATATAAAATAAAGCAGCCATGATTCGACTAGCGATAGTTCCTAAGAAGTCTTATACTACACATAATCGTTTTATTATTACTGGGTTATGAAAACACGTGTTTCTGAAATGGTTGAGGCAGGAGCATTAGAAGACCTAGAAGTGCTAATAGTTATTACATGGTTAGGTACCTAGATTTTTATGTAATAGGCACATGTAGAGGTAGTGGTGCCTCATAGTGGGATCAAAGTTAAACTTCGACATGAAGAGCCTGTTGAAATGTTATGTTCAACTGCAGCATTGTACAGTGGCCACTTTCTAGTTCTGTTTGGAAGGATCCTGACATTGGGCTGCTTTCTAAAATGTTGAACAGTCATTTTTGTTTGATTCGCGCAGTCCTATGTGTTTGAAAAACAGAGTTTTTTTTTGTGTTCGGGGACAGACTTTGTATTTGGTAAAACAGAGTATTTTAATATGAAACAGAGAAATATTTTGTTTTTATGCGCGGGAGAGTTTTTAGTTAAAACCCCGTGGTCCCCACAGTGTCTTGTTGATGTGGTGATGTTCCGATGCGATCATCGTAATGAGAACTGACATAAGCCACCACAGCAAATTCTTATATCGCCGATGGTATGGCCCGATGCTTTCATCGCATCGGAAGTGTTTTAAGTTATGTCGCCATTGCACAGTATGAACTTCGGACCCGATCCTGTTTACTATGGCGGAGTTAAATTTGTCATCGCGCTCATTTTTCAATCGACATCGGAGATTTTTGTAATGGGCCGTGTGCATTGTTTTAAAGAGGATCCGATGCATATTATTCAGTGGATTTGATAAGCAGGTTTTTGGGTTTTTAACCTTTGGTCGTATATGTTATATGCAATTTTTGCAATGTTCATGTGCGATTTATAAAAGGCCCGAGAGGCTTTGTAATAGGTTTTTTTATGTTTTAACATAGGCGAGTTTAGTTTTGTTTAAAAAGTTTTTTTGTCTTATGTTTTAAAAGAGCAGCGGCATATAAAAGTTAAAAAGCTCGAGAGGCATTTGTGACTGAATATTATGTTTTAGTTGAAAAGCACAGCAGAGTGCGAAATAGATAAGTCATATACAGCAGTGTAGTGTTTTTTTTAAGCAGAGACAGAGTGTGTTATTTTTTGTAACAGTGAGGAATTCCAAGAGAGCCATAGTCAAAGTCTATTGTGCATAAGGATGCTCGATATGAACTCAGAGAGCTCATTAATATTTTTAAGTCTTAGGAATATTTTACTTTTTTATCCATTCTTAAAATAAAGCCGAAAAGTCAAGCATTATGAAGTATAAATATACAAAATTGTAATTAAGAATATAATTTGAATTGTTTTATTTATAAACCGAGGTTCGAAATTTCACCTTACAGGTGATATGCACGTTGTCCATGCTAATTGATCTATTATCAAAATAAATTATAAAAGAAGCAACAATTTGAATATATAAATCAAATTTAAGTTTAAATATAGGACTATGGTCCACCGGGGCTTCTCTTTACAAATATGCGCATTTTTTTTAATATATGTTAAAACATATATATAAAACATAAAACCTTCATCGCAGCAGTTCAATTTGCAATCGGGCCAAAACAAAAAACATTTTGTGATTCAAACTTGCGGTTCATTATAATAATGTTGCGTGGTCTTATGGGACCACACCACCTGCAGACCTTGGCTTAAGGCGGAGGGCGATTAAACTATGTGCGATTGCGATGACACTTAATCTTAATACAATTTGTGATTGCGATTCAAAAGTATATCAAATATTTTTGATATAAAATATTTGTTAAGAAGTTTCAAATACTTTAAATACATTTAAAATGAAAATTTTAAGTGGACAAAGACTTTAGTAAAACACTGGTCAAGTCGAAATATTTAAAGCCTATCTGAAAAAAGGAAGCAAGAGACTTCTCGATTCGGCGATGAATTGGACAGAACTTTGTTTCTGTTTAACAGAGGTCGATCGGGTGTATTTATCGTGCCATGTAGTTTGCAGGTAGTAGCTAGCTACATTGTGTTGGAAATGTTGTTAGTGATGTTTAAACTCTGTAATCAGGGTCTATGTGTGATGTTGATAATGTTGTTCACATATTTAAGAGAAGTTGAATAATGATTCGCCCTTTGAAGTATATGGATTTGGGCACGACGATGTAACTTCAGTCTATTGAAAGAGAAAGATTGGAAACTGTTAATCCAGTCAAATCGAGAATAGTCCTGAATTCTGTGAGATGTACATTGTTTGATTTTTTTCTGTATGAAGAATATTTCAAGCTCCTGTGAGTATCTATGTGAATAGAACTCTGAAATTTGAGGGTTAACCTGGTAGTCTATATGAAGGAAAGAATCAATGCAATCTATCACATTTGAATGTTATTGAGCTTGTAGTCGATTACAAATCACATAAATCGAATACAGAAGGGATTGGCATCATTTCTATTCAATTGGGTGTACAGAGGTTTAAGGACTGAATGACATCGTAAGAACCAGAACTATAGGTGGATAGTACAGTGCATTTGAGAACCGAAGGGTTTCAAAGACAGAGAACCTAGCGCTTATGAAATGTCTAAGCTGGCTAAGATCGGGGGTTTATTTAAACCTATTTGTTTGTTGAATGCGTCTTAAGTCTGCTGTGAAGATAATACCTAGTCTCGTACAGTATTTAAGTGAAAAGCGATCCAATTGGTTGGACAAAGTCAATATGGAGCGAAATTGTGTTTTAGAACAGAGTTTGATAATCAAACATATCGGTTTATATTGCATACTCAGCTATAAATCATAGCACAGTAGAAAAATTGATAACAAACAAAGGCGCAGAACTGTGAACAAAAAGGGCAAAGATTTAATAAAGGAAGGAAGCGGAACCTTGAGGCGACGGAATCGTGAACGAACAGTGAAACCGGCGCTCAAAAACCAGTGGGTTCGCACTATAGTTGAAGTGGTAAGCAGAATTGTCAAAAAGAACGCAATATCTGTCATTGAGGGTCAGGTGTGCTAAGGCGGTTTTACAAAACAACTTTTTTTGCGTTCGTTTGAGTGGTTAAAGGTTGGCTCAATAAAAAATGCGATATGACATGACGGTCGTCGGATCATCCTAGACGACGCGATGAATTTCTCACCATCAGATGAGAAAAGTGCTTTATGTTGCTGGGCCCCAGTTGAACTTTTGCATCATGGTTGGGTTTTAATTATTGTTAATTCGTTGATGGGCCCAAACCTTAAAATATATCAGTGGTTGATATTTTAACCTTAGCCCAAGTGTTATTGGTGCAGGTATTATGGTTAATTATTTGCTTAAGTTTCAATGTAAGTGTGCGGCGTGGTAATGCTTGTGACAATTGAAGTGGGGACATATATATATATATATATATGGCGACATACATATATTGTTTGATACGAGGCGACAAACTTTAGTTATTGGTGCTTTACCCAAAATCAAGGTTTATGCTATGAGCGCTTGAGCAATACATTCAAAGGTTGAGTTATATCGGAGGCTGTAATGTATGATGATATATCATAGTTGGTGTGCGATATATAAAGGTAGGGTATAATGCATGGTGGGCCCGACGAGTGGTGTTGGTTTTTAAACCATTGGCAAATGGATACATTATAATAAATCGAATGGACAGAAGAATTTATTAACCTTGTGGGACCCTCGCGAATCGCATCGAATAAAATCATAACAGTGGAACATGCTAATAAAAGTCTCAATGGCGATTGCAGACCCGATGTGTTTATGAACTGTGATTTATATGTGTTTGAAGTTCCGGCTTAAAAGGAATTAATCGCATTGGAACGTTTGCGAATGCATCAATCGCATCGGAGTAAGGGCATCACATCGGAACATTGGAAAATGCATTAATCGCAATCGGAAAGCGAACCTTAATATCTGCCGGAATATTAATAAAGTTCAAAGCTCATTAAATGTTTCATAACTTTGATTTGGGGCCAAATGTAATTCGAATTAGGCAATTCGAATACATACGAGTGGGCCGTAATATAGCTCCGAAATTAAATTAAAACATTGATTGGGTTTATTACAACAGCAGCTTATAAAGTGGGTTATATAATAAGGTTTCCTTCGAAGATGAAAAGTGAAATAAGTTTGAGAGATCATTAATTTGAGAGTGCGTAGATTTAAAAAATAAAAATAAATACAGTTCATATATGGATAAAGAGTGTAAGCAGGTAGCCTGAGCACAGAGATTAATAATGAACAAGAGATTGCATAGTTAAAAATAAAATAATAAATCTACAATTATGTTGTTTAAAAAATAACTTTAAAATATACAAAATTTTAAAAAAATTGAAAAACAAAAAATTAAATATAAAATTAAAGTTATATTTTTTTCATTAATATAGTAAAAAATAAAATAATAAATCTATGGTGATTTTGTTCAAACAATAAAGTAGATTGGGATACATATTTTTTAAACTATACATAATAAAACAAGTAAAAGTATTACAAAAGAAAACTTATCAAAGTGCTCCATTGCGTGATAAAGTACAACGTATCAAATGAACCTTTTGCAACTGTGGACCCCGCTGAACGTGAAAAAACTTAAACCAAATATGGAAAATAAATTTTCCTTATAAAAATTATCAGGTCTGAGACTTGCCATTGCAATCGACCGAAGAAAAAAGAACTTGCGATTCGTGATTGCAATTGGGCAAATCACATCGCATTATTCAACAGTAGCAAAGAAAACATATGCCCAAATTGTTACGCGATTTGGTAATCAAATCCGCCTTATAAAACTTATTAGGTTGGAGACTTACGATTGCAATGAGTCCAAAAAAAAAGAACTTGCGATTTGCGATTGCGATTGTGTCAATTGCATCATTCAATGGTGGCAAAACAAATGGATGCGGCGATCGCATTGCAATCTTCCGCATCAACAAGATACTTAATTTTAATACAATTTGCGATTGCAATTCAAAAGTATATCAAATGTTTTATTGATTCATACCATTGCGATTGGGCCATAACAAAAGAACTTGAACTTGCGATTTGCCATTGCGATTGTGCCAATCGCATCGCATCATTCAACGGTGGCAAGAAAAACACATGCGGTTGTATCATATAACTTGTGATTGCGATTGTGATCGCATCACAATGTTCCACATCAACAAGACACTTAATTTTAATACAATTTGCGATTGCAATTCAAAAGTATGTCGAATATTTTATTGATTCATTGCTTTTTAACTTTCTATTTGCCATTTATTGAAAAAGATAATAGTATTTGAGGATGTTTATGAAGATTTGTTTTGTAATAAAGTATAGTTAAATTAAATTAGAAATAATTGTTGGAATTTGAGTTTGAGCATGTCTATGAGGATTTGCTAAATGTTGCCATTTGAATTTAAGGATGTCTATGAGGATTTTCTTTGTAACAAAGATGTCGCTTAGTTTAGTTTAAATATAGCTAAATTAAAGTAAAGAATTAGAATTTATGTTAGTATTAATTGCATATAATAATATAATCTAGTTAACTAATTTGATTTTTTTAGATCTCAAAACTTTCACATTTTCCTAAAGTATATATATGAATATGAAATTTATAATGCTAAAAATAAAAATATTATTATAAGAATTTATAATAACAATTTTTTTTTTTTATATATATATAAAGAATTTATTGTTATTATTCAAAAAGTTGCATGTTATTTTTACTTAAAATTACATGACATGACATATAGCAATTAAAATTGTTTAATATTTTGTTAAGTTATATATTTGATATATTTAATGTATATTCCAAAATTTAATAATGTAATTTAGTTAGCCAATTTGAGTTTTTAGATATTGGATAGATTCAATATTTTAGTCATTAGGAATGTGATTTTTTAATTACATTTTTCAATTTCTAATGTTTTTTTTGTATAAATATAATTATATGGCATAGTATATAGCCATTAAAATTCTTTAATATTTTGTATAGTTATATATTTGATATATTCATTATATGCTCTAAAATTTAATAATATAATTTAGTTAAGTAATTTGATTTTTTTAGATATTGGATAGATTTGATATTCTATTCATCAGGGATGTGTTTTTTTATTAATTATATTTTTCAATTTCTAATGTTTTTATATATAATATAGTTACACGTGTTTTATAATAGAATTAGATATGGCTAAATTAAAGCAAATTTACAAAATTGAATTTAGTGCTATGATTTTAGGTGTTAATTTGAGTTTGAGCATGGCTATGAGGATTTGCTTTGTGTGTGTGTGTGTGTGTGTGTGTGTGTGTATATATATATATATAGTTCAAGAAGTTGCATGTTATTTTTACTTAAAATTAGATGACATGATATATAGCAATTAAAATTGTTTAATATTTTGTATAGTTATATATTTGATATATTTAATGTATATTTCAAAATTTAATAATGTAATTTAGTTAACCAATTTGAGTTTTTAGATATTGGATAGATTCAATATTTTACTCATTAGGAATGTCATTTTTTAATTACATTTTTCAATTTCTAATGTTTTTAAAATATAAATATAATTATATGGCATAGTATATAGCTATTAAAATTGTTTAATATTTTGTATAGTTATATATTTGATATTTTCATTATATATTCTAAAATTTAATAATATAATTTAGTTAACTAATTTGATTTTTTTAGATATTGGATAGATTTGATATTCTATTCATCAGGGATGTGTTTTTTTATTAATTATATTTTTCAATTTCTAATGTTTTTTTTATATAATATAGTTATACTTGTTTTATAATACAATTAGATATAGCTAAATTAAAGTAAACTTATAAAATTGAATTTAGTGTTGTGATTTTAGTTGTTAACTTAGAGAGAAATAATATGGCCATCCATCTCATATTAGATATTTTATAAAAATTGCTAATCGATATCAATTTATATATAAACTGTGATATTTTGTTTAAATATATAATTTATAAACTTTGGCTCTACTTTAAATTATAAATATGTAATAATAAAATGTAAAAAAAATATTTTATAATAATGGAAATGTATAATAATATAATATATTTTTAAAAATATATTGAAGTAATTATTTAACTAAATATTGATCTATAGAAAAAGTATTTCATTATTAATATATGTATGGATTAATTTATTAAATATATGTTAAAAAAAAAAAAAACTAATTTTAAGGAGCTAAATACATTCATATATATAAAAATGTTATATTTATCAAAATAAATTATAAAAGAAGCAACAATTTGAATATATAAATCAAGTTTAAGTTTAAAATATATGTGTGTGTGTGTGTGTGGATTAATTTATTAAATATATAATTTATAAACTTTGGCTCTACTTTAAATTATAAATATGTAATAATAAAATCTAAAAAAAATATTTTATAATAACGGAAATGTATAATAATATAATATATTTTTAAAAATATATTGAAGTAATTATTTAACTAAATATTGATCTATAGAAAAAGTATATAAGTCAAATTTAAGCTTAAAAAATTAATAAAAATAAATAATATATATATATATATATATATATATATATATAATATGTGGAATATTGTACGTTGGAGTTGATTAATGGAACTTGTGAAAGAGAACGAAAAAACAGATGGAACTGCAATCTTGGAAAATAAAAATTATAAATTGCAATAGATGGAACTGCAAGGTCGTTTAATTTGCAATCATCATCTTGGAAAATAAAAGATTAAAATTAAAATAACTATAGTTGCAGGGTTGTTTAATTTGGGGTCTTTAAATAAAACTTTATGTATCAAAAGGATTAAGTTCAAATTTCTAATTAAATCATGTAGAAAAAGATGTATATAAATACTTAAAAATTATAATAAAAATTTTGAAAATTAACTTAATTTAATCACCAATTGATCTGAAAAAAATAATAATAAATATTCCAGAATTAAAAGAATAATAACTAAATAATCCAAATTAGCAAGCATTATATACATAGGAATATATATCAATTGATTTGGATATACAGTGGAGTCACTACTTAAAAAAAAGCAAGATGGCGCTAAGATGCATAGGTCTACCACTATTTCAGTATTTGGTAGATGTTAAATAACATCGAAAACGGCGCAGAGTCGAAACAAATGTTAAATAAAGCTAAACTTAAAACCTATGCATTGCCCTTTGGGGTCCACCTTACAATGAGCACATGTTTAATGTTAAAACATATAATTTAAAGGTTTTAAACGTTTTTGTTGTGCAATAACAAAAACAAACCATAGTATAAAAACTCCATCGCGCGATATTTAAAACATAAAACAAAAACGTTAATAAAACTTAAAACCTTTGTAAAACTTCAAAGCTCGGTCGCGCGATAAAGCTTCGGACTTGAAAGTCGATTGAACCAAAATACATTCACATATCGCGTTACAATCTGGCTGACATCACATGGCCATTTGGATGCGCGATTAGTCATTAAATCGAGTTCATAATAGCTCATCGTGTCCGCAAACAAGTTTTGGTGTACGACGGATTTGGACGCGCGATGAACAAATTAAATCCGGCCTATAATATGCATCGGATCCAGAATTTGAGAGCACAAATGGGCGATTTTGAATGTTCTGATTCCGATTGAGAACGGATGCGCGATAAAGGAATTAAACCCAGTCCATAAATGGTATCGGGTCTGGACTTCACATAACAATCGGGCCATGTTAGAACCATTTGTGATTGTAACATAATATAAGATGCAATTGCGATTGCGATCGCATTGCAAGCTCCAACATCAACAAGACACTTTGTGGGGATGACTGATGTTCACTTAAAACTGACTTCGTCGTGTTCAAACAAATCCACCATTATATAAATTTAAATAATTCTTAATTTCGGCTTTTGGATTCATGAAACAAAAACATGTGTTTGAGAAACAAATCAGAAATTTGGTTTAAAGATGGAAGGAATAATTATCGAGGGAAAATTCATCAAGGTAGCACCATAGATCGAATGAAACTACAGAGGCTCTGTGTAAAAAGGTTAAATCGTAATGCTGCACATGACTGGCTTAATGGTCGTTATGCATGCGTTTGAAGCATATAATCCTTTATTGAATTAAATAGAGTTGATTCAATTTCATTGAGGGATGGCGGCAGAGGAACATTCGAATAATGGCATATTTATAGTGTGGGTTTGATTATAAAGTGAATATTAATCGCAATGGTCACTTTATTATTGGGAACAAGGACTTAAGAACATAGGCTTGGCTTATATGATGTAATTTGTTATTTTATATAATGCAATATGTTATTTGATAGTATATATGAAAATTTTATAATTGTAGTACTTTAGAAATTGAAATTAAATATAAATTTTAAAATGAAAAATAAGTAAATAAAATTTTAAAAATACAAAACAATTAAATACAACAAAAACAAAAACCAGAATTCTACCATTTAAAGAGACTTGTATTCTTGGCTTGAAATATTGTTCAAACCATTTGTGGCATCACCACTGTACATGCACATTTTATTGATTATATATATTATCTCATAGAATCGAAGCTTGACTGAAAATTCTTAAACAAATACTTATCAAAAGCTAAGACTGGAGTATTTGAATATTAAAGTAGAAAAAGAACTTAACAAAGTAAATACCAATCACCCAATAATGCTTAATATATAAGCTTTCAGTCGTAAAGTGTAGGTGAAGAAGAATCATATTGTGGAGGAAATTATAACAAAGGGCAAGAGCAGGGAACATAAGACTAAATTTAGTCTTAGTACGGTGTTTAGACATAGAATTTGGTGCATTACTATTAAGAGTAAATATAGGAATCTGCAAAAAAAAAAATGAACTTATAAGCTAAGGAAGCATAAACTTAGAAATGGCGATTTACTATTTCTGTTACCATAACAATATTTCCCAAATTGAGAGATGCTGATCAAAGTTGATACATAAGAATATATGAAAAATTAATGTCCCTGCTTCCTTTGCAGACAGGTGTACTTTTACTGCACACCGTATGGAAAAATAATCTTAATGCCTCTTTCTCTTTTATAGACATGAATTAATGTTTCAGATGTCAATTACAATTTTTGCAAAACCAATAAACAACAAGATAGAAGACTAGAAGTAGCCCATGCATCAAGTCTGCACAAATATTTTTTTCAGGAGATTTTTCAATAGATTTATAACATTTTTATAGATAATGTTAAATTGTAAAGACAGGTTCTATTCATTAAACATACATGTATGAAATCTGAAAACATATGTAAAGGCCTAATGGAAAAGCTATATTTCTTAAATATACATATATTAAGTCTGAAAGTATCTGTAAATAGGGTGAAGAAACACTATAAGTATAACTAGTGATTTTTGTTCCTAATTGTTCTATGAAAACATTCTTGTTCTGGCAAAATGTTGCAGACATACTGCACTTTGAGAAAGGCAGATCTGAGCAGTAAACTCTTGTAGAAAAATTGAGAAGAAATTTGCACTGATTTCTGGATTACTATGTGTTTCTGTTGTAGCCGATGTTTTTAGAAGTGCTGGTGCTGCAAAGAAAAGGGAAAAATTAGTACAAATCTTGCTATTTTGGATAGCATAATTTAAAGTTCATATATCGATTTTTGCTTGAATAATGAAGAATAATTATAAGTATACCTAGCTTTGGTAGGGCTTCCATTGCTATCAACAGATTGGATCTCGTTGTCTTCGTTGATTGTAAATGTACCATTGATTTTGAAATCGTGTAGCATATACATTGTTGCTTGTTTCTTTTGAACATAGTCTTGAAAAGACATATGCGCTAGGTTGGGAAGTAACTGTTTCAAGAGCAATTTGTTTCAGATGCAACATTTCAAATTGGTGTTGTTGGACTTGATTATGCAATTAAGACATTGTGACTGCACTTTAGGAAATTAATTGTTGTCTCCTCTATCATTGTAGAGGTTGGTATTGGTGAATTGCATCCAACACAAACTGGTTCAAATGGCGTAGAGTAAATGCTTGCAATTGTCAATGTTCCTTTTATCTGTTCATAGACGAGGACAAGTAGTATATGTCAAAATAGTAACAGATGAAGAAACAATTTCATATTGAGAAGTAGAGGTACTGTTTCATTTGTACTTACAGAGAATGTTGGAGGATTCAATTTTATGAGTTCTTCTGCTGCTTCTGCATTCAATTTTTTGATGAATGTAGCTTGCGTTGTTCGAAGTGTTCTATCCTTCAGTTCTTTCTTGTTTGTTATGTTTTGAATAACATAATTGGAAAATGGCCTTTTTGCAATTCTTGCTCAATTTCATCGTAGAGTGGTGGAAATGTTTCAAATAACTGCAACTGCAATAGAACACAGAAAGTTTTTTTTTTTTCAAACTGAATTGAAATGTAGGATGGAACTAGCAATATAAAAATATTGCAAAGTAATTTATGTAACCGTTGCTCTATTGTCATCGAAATTTCCATCTTTAATTTGCAATGTATATTGGAAACCAACTTTCCATGCAGTTGTGACAAATGCAGCAATTGTTCCAATTGGATATGTTTATGTATTTGTTGTAAGCTGTTTTACTGTTGTATCTGGAATGAATTTGTATTCTTTGCAAATTTTTGGTATGTTATGTACGGTGCTTAGTTCAGTTAGCAGCAGAATCCAATCACAATCACCGCGATTATAATTTGTTTTGGGAAGAACTTTAAAATTTGTAATAGATATTGCTTTTCCTGGTGATATTTTTTGTCCATGTTGTTCAATGAGCTCAGTTGGTATGGAAAATGTGATTGTCATGATTCCTTCCGCATCTGTCAAATCTGCACGTAGTATTTGTCATTCTTTGTGGAATTTATCAAGGTATGTGCTATATATAACCATAACATCTCCATTGAACATTTTTCCAGTTTTACGAATGTTTATTTCTTCAATGGTAACTCGGACTAAATATTTTGCTTTTGATCTGTGTATTGATGAGAAGGCCCTGATCATGCAACATCACCCATACAACACCCACGATCGTTATGTTCTTTCACTCCGCGACCCCATTCTGTTGTGGGTTATGAGGCGCTATGAGCTCTCTTCGAATTCCTTCTACGCTGCAAAAGTCCTTGAACTCGCCAGAGATGAATTCACCACCATTGTCGCTCCTAAGAGCCTTCACCTACTTCCCCGATTCTTTCTCAACCAGTGCCTTGAACTCACTGCAGCAGAGGATTATGGTTCCGCTTCTTCTGCATGAAGAAGATCCACCACTTACGAGAAAAATCATCAACAAATATCACATAGTACCTGTGCTTTGCTGTCGAAGCTACTGAGAAAGGTCCACACACGTCTATGTGAATTCTCTCAAGGATCGTTGTGGCGCGAATATCCTTCTCATGAAATGTGGCTTTCACAAATTTTCCCAAAGTACATCCCTTGCACTAATCTGACTGTGCAAGTGTACCTTTGGGAAGCCCGGTAGAAATCTGCTGCAAAATTTTCAAAGCTCCATGGTGAAGGTGGCCCAATCTCCTATGCCACATCTCGCCATCATCCCGGCTCACCACTCCTTCGCTTCTTGCCTCGTTATTGTTGCGCAGCTTATCTACTCTACAATCATAGTTCTTAATCTAACCCTTATCCTCCGGTTTCACTGGGCTTGCTCTATCACAGCAGGAAAGCCTTTCCCTCGCTAAAGACAACATCATATCCCTTGTCTTCAACATCGTCACGGTAGATAAGATTCTTCTTCAATCTTGGAACATGCATCACTTCCTTCAATACGAAGGGTTTACCAGACTCCCTCTCAAAGGAAATGGTACCGATACTGGTCGCACTGTATCTACCATCATCACCCATCTCGATGTGCACTCCAAGATCTTTCTCATCCAGATCAGTAAACAAATCTTTGTCTTTGTTCATATGAAAAGACGCACCATTGTCAAGAAACCACACTGAACCCATCATACTTGAGACCAAGCATGCGATCAGCGAAAAATACAGCTCAAACTGCGAGGCTAAGGCCTCTCCAGCTGCAGATCCAACAGCCTGCTTATTTTCCTTCTTCTGTGGACAATTAGTGGCCTAATGTCTGTGTTGGTGACAATGAAAGCACTTCACCTTGGACATGTCCTGCTTTTCAGACCTGGGATTGGAGAAGAATTATTTGCTTTCCCTTCCTTGCTTTGGTAGCCAAAGCGCAATTTTCGTCCGGAAGTTCTTTTTCGATGAATATCCATCGCCGTATTTCACTCATTCTCTTGTACAAGATCCGACCAAAGTCGCTCCCATCCTGGCAATTTCTCCCGACCATTGACAGAATCCTGATAGGCATGCCAACTCTTCGGAAGACCAAGGAGAGCCAAGCTCACCAATTCCTCATCATCGACAGTCACCCCCACACTTCCCAGCTCATCCCTGCATTGGATGAACTTCGTGGGGTACTTCGGCATACTGTCGCCTTTCTCCCTATTTATGTTCCTTGAGTTTATCCTCGAGCGACAACTTCCTCTGGGGTCGCTTCTTAAGATAATAGTCCACAACTGCCCACTTCAAGAATGGAGAAGCCTTACCATGAAGGTCGGACACTCAGTGATCCTTTACACCTTCCAATAGAATTATTCAACACTTTGTTGTCTTCTTTCGCCATGCATCAAGTGCGGCAGCATTGCTAGAAGCAGGTTTTGGAATTTTTGCATCTATGAACTCCTTCAACCCATTTTCATCCAGCACCACCTCCATCTTGCCCTTCCATGCAATATAATTCAAGTTTCCCTCAAGGGCATACTCCAATCGCAATCAGTTGAAAGACATCTCAACTTCGACACCAAGAAAACACTGCTGCAAATTCGAATTCCACCAGCACAAAACTCAACTGCTTCAATGTTTTGCAATTGCTCCAATGATCAATATCGCTCTGATACCATGTAGAAATTTGATAACTGATATGTTATACACTGAGATTCTCCTGATCACACACTATTTTAACTTCATGCACAATACAGAATCTCTTCTACCATTGATCATTAATTTCGGAAATAAAAACAATCGCATGCGCACATTAAAACCATAAACATTCACACATATGAACACAGTATTTTATGGGAAAGCTTAAAGCTGAAAACCCCCAACTATCTGTATATTATATGTCATAGAGATCATGTAACAATCATTATACAAATCTCCTCACAAAGCTCTCAGTACAATCTCCAATTGCTACACACTAATCAAGCCCGATCTAGCAAATCACATGCTCCAATCTCTGCCACCTGATAGCCTGCCTCTACTATGCAATCACTGCTGAAGAATGGCTCTGAATGAACTCGAATTGGTCTAGACTTGCTCACACAATCCTCATTGGCATCTCCAATCACTGGTTGTTGCAAATCATGCAACAGTATAGTCACAACTGATAGTCACATTGCTCTTTCACCTACCTCTTCACTGGTCTCAACTGAAACTGTCCATGCACTGTAGTTAACTGATGTATTCTTTAGTTGATTAATGAGTTAATAATTAGTGAATTAATTAATAATTAATTCACACCACTCTCACTAGTGTATCACTCAATTAGACTAGATACAACTAGCTCAACTATGTTTAACTCAGTTAAACTGAACACAACTCCATCAACTACCTCAATAACTCCACCAAAATCTGTCACATGAGTTCTAACTAAAGTATCCATGCAATAGCTCCACTTAACCCTCAGGAATAGCATAATTCCTTCTGTCAACTCCTGTGCCACATCTGTGCACTTAACTGAAGTGCTCCAAGAGAATAAGATAATGTTTATAGTCCAAATATTATTAAGAGCTAATAATATTCGACATATCTATTTTTAGACTGGCAATCTAAAAATAGATTCTGCCCAATATATCTAAAAATAGAATTCCATCTATTTTTCCAACTTGACCAACCATCCACAAATAGCATCCTGCAACTCATAGAATATGACCGACATGTCTAAAAATAGACTTGCGCCAAAATAGCTCCTCGCGGGGCCCACTTAGCAGGCGTTTACCTTTTCCACCAATCTCATCATCTTGTTGCAATCTCAACACTATTCTCTTGATGTCTCCAATTCTTCATAGTCAGAGGGATGTAAGGACATTGATTGATTCCATAAGAATCCTTTGAGCCCTTCTATCCCTTTCCATGTATTCAGATAAATCTTGACCTATATAGTCTTTCCATGACTTTACTTTCTTCAAGGACTGTAGCTATCCTCCTTATGCAAGGATTCTTGGTAGCCAACCAGCTCATAGAACTCCCTGCAAAAACAAAGTCATTTAACCAAATTTGATTATAGAATGAAAATACTTACTTGATAAGTGAAGATAAAGTCTTCAACATGATTTCTTCGATGGCGGTGGAGAAAAGATGTGTTAGTGCTTTCTCTTTGAATGTTCTTCTTCAAGGGTAAGGATTAGATGAAGATCTTTGTTGTAATGATAAAGCCTTCTTTTCTGCACTCCTAGCCTCGGCCTCTTACAGTCTTCTTATCCTTGATCTCAATACAAAGACCTTTCTTGATTCGATGTATATCTTTAGTTCTTCTCTAAGTTACCTAAAATTTGTTAGCTCAAGACCGAGATCTTTAGCACATCTTGCAACCTTTCAATCACCCTTGTCTGCACTGTATGGTAGACCTGTACCTCACTAAAGAAGTCCGCAGCCTAACTGAAGCATAGACAGATAACCCTTAGATTTTTCTTGACCCAATTACTGTGATGCACGATGCTAAAGTGACTTGCCTTCTCGCACTGTTTAGCTTCTAATTTCCATCTTGAACTTTACAGATGTTATCCGTGATGTTTTATACTCAAAACATATATGTGTGAGAGCCTTCTCTCTTCACTGATTTGTCTACTTACTTTGCACCGAATCCGCAGACCTTATCTTCGCAATTTATCACAGAACTTGCCCGAACTTCTTGTGTACTAATGAGGCTGTTGTCTTTTGAGAATTTTGCATTGAACTTGTATCAATACCACCGAGCTTGTATCTCTGCAATAGCACCCAACTTCTTCTTTGTAAAAGGACCAGACTTCTTCTCTCTGAATTTGATCTCAGACAGTAACTTTTCTCTAATTCCAAAATCTTTTGTTAACAAGGTGATCTTCTTTTTCCATATCTCTGATACCATGTTGAGAATTTGTAGGGCTAGTGATTAACTCAAATTTTCTTCTTGATAATTACTTGTGAACTTTCATATGTTGCTTATGTCTTCATAAATTTTTAGACAGTGGTAACACTTTTATTGCAGGAAGGTAAATCACAGTTTTACCTTCCTTCCTTTACACTTCAAAATTCTTTATCTATTCCAGAGCCTTTCTTATCAATTCACATCAATTGTTGTATCACCACAATTCTCCTTGAGAAATATACTTATCCCAATGCAGTATTACATTAGATACACTTGATTATACCAACGCAAAATGATCGTACTTCTTACTGTGGTGGCTGTAATATATATTCATACTTCATCTCTGCTGTAGCAACCGCAGGGTCTTCAAACTATATCGGAATCCGCATTGTGTGTTGTCCATATTATGTGTGTCTGCACCGTTTTCTTAAATATCTTCACTTGTCTTCTTTTTATATATCGGACTGTATCCTTTATTGTCTTTTCTGAGTATTTTCTTTAGGATTGACCGCATTCATTTCAGATGCAACCCTGTTCTTTTATGTTGACCGAAAAATTTCCCTTCCCAATGATACGCAATATTGGTATATATACATGATTGTGTCAACTCTTTTAGGCCGACCATCTTACTGAGTAATAGGCCGACTTTCTCATTAGGCCGACATAAAGTGAGTTTTCTCCAATATTACAGCTTGTCTTTCATAGTTGATTGAGGGCAATTATGAGCTAAACTTCCAGCGAGGTTTTGGAACATGTATGACACTTAATTACATAGTTAATCATGAAGACCGACCTAGTTACATTTTTCTATAGAAGGGTCACTTAAGAAGTGTAAGAAACATATAAAGCCTAAGAAAATGTGTAAGATCCAATCATCAATTTGTAGATGAACAACATCTCAATAAATGAAACACAACTTGTGACATCAACTAGGACATATTTCTAAATGCTACGGTTCAATAACGTAAGAGTAATTTTTACATGGACCTTCTTAAAAGGAGTGATTTTCTTCTTATCAAAAGATAGATTTAGGGAAATTCCATTCGGGTGAGAATGTGTGCCATGCCATCAAATTGCTAATAAAAAAGTTACTAAAAACTTGTGGTGGAAGTCAAACAAATGCATTTTTTACATATTTCACATTCTAATTTTATGGAAAATTTTACTCTTAGCGAAGGGAGAGTATTTTTTTATTATGAGGAAATATTGTGACAAAAGGGGTGTGTTGGCACACTATACAAGCTATGTTGCTTGTTAATGGGATTAACTCCACATGGTTGCAAATTTAAATTAAATCCTAAACATCAAAGGTAATGTTAAGTTAATGGATTTTATGAGATTTGTTTATTTAAAAGTAATCTAGGGACGCCTTTATTTTGATTGACCAATAAGATGGAGGTGTTAGAACTACTACATAAAATGTACTTAGATCAATAAACCTATTTTTTATCACTTTACATTAAAAGATTAAGTATTTGATCACTACTTTTGGAGAAAGTTGTTCTAAGAGGTGTTACAACTACTACATAAAAAATTACTTAGATCAATAAACCTATTTTATCACTTTACATTAAAAGATTAAGCATTTGATCATTAGCTGGAGAAATGTTGTTCCAAGAAATTTGAAGGATGAAAATAGAACTTTACATTAAAAGACTAAATGTTTGATAATTACTTTGATTTTAGTTGTGGAGACAATAACATACCTCAATAATAACCTTATAAGATATCAACCAAAAACACATGAAAAGATGAGAAACCGATAATATCTTAAAGCCACAAATATTGACTATAATATTTCAACAAATTTGCGCTGACAAAAATAGTATATTTTGAATATTAACTAGTTTGTTTATATAAAAGTCACAAATTTTGACGTTTTTCTTTATTTGAAATTAATATTTTTTATTCGTTTATAAAATTGTAATTTATAAATTCCATAAATATTAACTTTAATATTTCAATTAATTTGCTTTGACAAAAATAGTATATTTTGAATATTAACAACTAGTTTGTTTTACAAAAGTCACAAATTTTGAATTAAAAGTCACAAATTTATTTTTGTATGTATTTTTATACAAATATGAGACTAGTATTAATAAAAACTCCTCCTTACCTATTCCCCACCAACTATCCTTAAAAAAATAAAAATCTTACATATTTATTTCATGCTATATTCCCTGCAAAATTTAGTGCAAATTAGATGTCAAGTCCCATTTTCTCTGAGATGAGATCTGACCTCATTCATAAACGACTCAGGATCAAACCTACATGAGGGAGTAAGTTGTGCCACGTACTAGGGGGAAACATGCTAAAAAATCCAATCGAAACAGAGAGTGGTGCTTTGTGAATTAGATGCCCAATCTCTGAGTGACTTGACGGATTAGTGTAATCTCAGAGTGACTTTGACCAATTAGATGTCCTAGGTGCCGTAGATTTCTCACAGCCATAAATGAGTCTTAAGAATACCAAACAACTTGATAAAAAGTTGATCAGACAAATAGATTTAATATCATATGCATATAAAAATTAAATTTTTAAATTACATTAAACAAATTTATAAATAAGATATTGTTACACTAAATAATTTATAGATTGGACGACCTGCTTCATAAAGTTAAGTTGAAGAAAAAAATATCAATATTTTTTATTATTAAATATATATTTATTTGAAGACAAATTACTTCGATGTAACTTGTTTAATTTCTGTAATTTGTTTATCTTGTCGTTCTTAAATATATCATGAATTTGTTTGTCCTTATCTTATAAAAAGAACATTATTCTTAAATATGTCGTCATAGAATTGGATTTTTTTAATTAAAAAGAACATGATTGTAAATACATCATTATGAAAGGACCTGATTCTTGAGTACTTGAAACAACTCGTAATTTGTTTGTCGCATTCCCAAAAAGACATTCTTAAATGGCACGGTGTAGTTTTATGATATATTCTTTTTTTCAGAGTTTTATGACATATTCTTAATTGTGTCATCATGGTCGATTTGCATGTAAGTTCCACGATTCTTAAATGTGTCATCATGGTGTAACTTTGCTTTAACAGAGGCAACAAAAAAGAAGGCAACCAATATTTCAGGCGCTATTATAGCCCGTTAAACAATTTTAGATCTAAGAGGTGAATGGGTATCTCTGCCCCGCATTAATGGTGGATAGCGAACTTGAAATAAATCAGCGAAAAACATGACCCATACTTCGTGTAATGTAGTTGATAATAAATTCTCAATAATGTGATTAATACGATTAGCAACTTTCAAAAATAGTATTGGTCCCAACTTTCTTATTAAATTTATTTCTCCTACTTTACACAACTTCTGATTAATCAACTTTAAATGAATATGATTATTTTTATTATTAAATTAGTTTGTCCTATGACTTCAGGCACTTATAAATTTATAAGAATAAAATGGTTCAGCAACCTTGAATTAAAGATGAATGAAAGAAAACCAAGATTTCCCCTTTATTTAATCCGAAAAGGATTGATTGGCCTCATGGTTTTATAATTATTCAACTCAGACATCTTCCGTTTATTATTTTGTCAAAATTGTCTATGAAAAATATTCATCCATGATTATTTGTAAAAGTTAATCTAAGAATAATATTCATCCATGATTATTTGTCAAAAAGGCCCAATCTAAGAATAATTAACGCTTTAACGTTATACAATTTTATATTAGAGGAACTGACATAAAACTTACCAACAAAAATGGAAAATATTTATTATACATATAGAAATAGCTTGAAAATTTAGAGAAATACAAATGATGTGATTAACACAACTGTACGTTATACAATTTTATATTAGAGGACTTCAACATAAACTATAACAAAAATGGAAAATGTTGTGCACGATATCAAATAAACTTGGTGAAAATGTAATGATGTAGTGAAATTTGAAAAATGTAATGTTGTAGAAATTCTTATTAGTGAAAAAAATATTAATAAATTTGTTAAATTTTATATTATTATTATTATTATTATTCAATTTTAAGTTGAAAATGTAATGTTGTGAAATTAAAGAATTTGAAAAGCATGTCTTATGAAATTATTATTATTTGAAAAAAAATACTACCAAATTTGTTAAATTTTTTATATTACAACTTATTATAATTCACTTTTAGTTGAAAAATGCATAATGTTGTAAATTGAAGATTTGAAAATATAATGTTGTAGAAATTATTATTGTTTGAAAAAAATACTAACAATTTGTTAAATTTTTATATTATTGTCTCATTATTATTAATTTTAAAGGGAATCAAAACTTATTTTAAATTTTCTATATTATTATTATTATTCAATTTAAGATCATGGCACCAATTTGGTGTATGATGTATAGAACCCCTTTGTTTGTGAGACAAGGACCCACTTTGGCAAAAGCATGCATACTCTATCCTCGAAGTCTATGAGCCAAGGGACCACTTTCTGAGTGTCTGAAATATGCATACTCTTACCCCTCTAAGTCTATAGAGGCATGCACTCTACCCCCTCAGTTTGTTTCTGAAAATATAAGAGGAAATACTTTCTTAACCATTAGGCTAGGCTCTTAAATCATATGATTTCGTTAGTGTAATTTTATGGAAAAAGTTTGAATTTCCAAAGATTTTTATTAATTTGTTTTCACCTTTATATCATATTATGGGATTCAACTACATTAAGTAAGTCATTCGCTCTATGACTATTTCCATGAGAGGTGATCGTAGCTAACTAATTTCTCATGATTTTTAATAGTCACTTAGCACTCATTGCATCGGGTGATGCTCTGGGAAGATGAAAAAGTTGAGGATTAGAAACACTAGTGAAAGCGAATCACACCAGCGTCGATCATCACTTCGAGGCTTGCACCACAGGAACCATGATGACTTCACGAGGTCACCCATCCAGATAGTCTACAATCAAACTAAACAAGCGTGGGACTTTCTCACAATAAAACCATGACACTACCCCATTGTGAAACATAGCGATATTATTGCATCGAACCATTCAAGCCAAGCTCCTTTTACTCTTCATTGTTCTTTTATTAGCTTCTTGATTATTTAGACTTTAAATAAAATATGATTATTTCTTTTTTTTATTAAATTTGTTTTATTATCTGTGTGACTTGAGCTTCTAACTAAATTTAATAAGAACAAAATAAATGAGCTTCTACTTTTTAGCTTATGTTTAAATCTCGTAATGTTGCATTGTGATGTTGGGAAATGTCTATGGATAACTATTCTTATTCTTTATAAACTAATGAAGTCTCGAGGACGTTGCAATTTGAGTTTGGCTTATGTTTATGAAGATTTGTTTGTAATAAAATATAGTTAAACTAAATTAGAAATAGTGTTGCAATTTGAGTTTAGTAGTAGTTTAAATCTATCTAAAATTATGACAAAACAACTTTTTAATGACTGACCCATGGCATATGCATTAGTATTGTAGATTGATTTTCTACATATACTTAAACCTTTTTTTGAATCAATGAGTATGATGGTGCTTCTACTTATTGCCAATATAAATATAGAAATGTTGCAATTTGAGTTTCAACATATTTATGAAGTTGCTTTAAATAAAGTTGTTGCTTTTTGTTGGTATGAATTCAAGGTGATAAAGACAATTAATTGCAATTTAGGTTTAGAAAATGCAGTGTACATGAGGATTTGCTATATGTTTCCATTTGATAGTTTAGTTTAAATATATTAAATTAAGTAAAAAATAAAAATTTATATTTAGTATTAAGTTTAAGAATCTTTTTTACTAATATTTTGTTAATCCAATTTCACCCAACTTCTGATAAATGCCATATTATCTTGATCAGAACACTTTTACATTTTTTAAGTAAAGTATATATAGATATGAGAATTTATAATGCTAAAAATAAAAAATATAATTATAGAATTTATAATAAAAAGAAAAATATAAAGTTTTATATGTATATATATATATATATATAATTTATTATTATTATTCAAAAATTTGCATGTTATTTTTATTTAAATTATGTCATGATATATAGCAATTAAAATTGTTTAATATTTGTATATTTATATATTTGATATATTTAATGTATATTCCAAAATTTAATAACGTAATTTGAATTAGCGATTTGAGTTTTTAGATATTGGATAGATTCAATATTTTACTCATCACGAATGTAGTTTTTTATATTACATTTTTCAATTTCAAATGTTTTTTTATATAAAATAAAGCGACCATGATTAGACCAGCGATAGTTCTAGAATATATCTACATTTGTCGTTTTATTATTCTTGGTGTAAACATGTGTTTAAATAGTTGAGGCGAGGAGCATTAGAAGACAGAAGTGCTAATAGTTATTATGGTTAGGTACCTGGTACATGTAATGAGCACGGGTAAACAGGTAGTGGTGCTGCCTCATTATTGGTGAATCAAAGTTCTTGACATGAAGAAGTATATTTAAAATCTTGTGTTCAAACTACAGAAGAAAGCATTATCACCATTAATTACTTTCTAAATTCTTCTTGGAAGATCCAATAATTGTTTGCTTTCTAAAATGGTGAGCAGTCATTTGTTTTGATTGGTAGCGATCATGTGTGTTTGAAAAAGCGAGTTTTTGTGTTCGGGGCAGGACTTTGTATTTGGTAAAACGAGTATTTTTAATATGAAGCAGAGAGATATTTTGTTTTTATGCGCAGAGAGAGTTTTTAGTTAAACCAAAGTGGTCCCCATAGTGTCTTGTTGATGTGGCAATGTTTCAGATCACGATCATCGTGGGAGCCCGACATAAGCCCACCACAACAAATTCTTATATCGCCAGATGGTATGGCCGTGCTTTCATCGCATAGTGTTTTAAGTTATGTAGCCATTGCATGGTATGAACTCAGGACCCGATCATGCTACTATACGGCGAGTTAAATTTTTATCAGCGTCCGTTTTTCAATCGGCATCAGATCTGTAATAGGCCGTGTGCATTTTTTAAAGCGTATGCGTGCATATTATTCCATGGATTTGATAAACAGGTTTTTGGGTTTTAACCTTTTGTTGTTATGTTATATGATTTATAATGTTCATGCGATTTATAAAAGGCAAGAGGCTTGTAATAGGTTTTTTATGTTTTAACATGGCGAGTTTAGTTTTGTTTAAAGGTTTTTGTCTTATCATTTCCAAAAACAGGAAATAAAGTTAAAACGAGCATTGTGTTGAATGTTATGTTTATTTGAAAAGCCACGAGTGTGAAATAGAAAAGTCATATATAGCAGTGTAGTGTTTTTTAAGCAGAGGCAGTGTGTTATTTTTGTAGCAGGTGAGGAATTCCAGAGACACCTGAATAAAGTGTATTGTGCATAAGGATGCTGATATGAACTCGAGCTTCGTTAATGATAGGCCCTTGAGAATCTTAGGAATATTTTGTTTATCCATTCTTAAAGTAAAAATGAAAAGTCAAGCATTATGAAATATAAATATACAAAATTATAATTAAGAATCCTCATTGGTGTTTATTTATAACCAGGGTTGAAATGTCACCTTACTGGTGATATGCGTTGTCCATGCTAATTGATATTATCAAAATAAATTATAAAAAACAACACTTTGAATATATAAATCAAATTTAAGTTTAAATAGGATAATTACTTTTAGAACTTCTCTTTAAGATTATAGGCATTAGTTTTGATATATATTAAAACATATATATAAAACATCAAAACAATATCCACCCGATTGGTTCACTTTGCAATCGAGGCCAAACACATATAAAACATTTGTGATTCAAACTTGCGGTTCAATATAATAATGTTGCGTGGTCTTGTGGGAACACCACTGGGACCCAGCAGCTTAAGAGGCGGAGGTGATTAAACTATGTGGTGCGATGACACTTAATCTTAATACAATTTGCGATTGAGATTCAAAAACATATCAAATATTTTTGATATAAAATATTTGTTAAGAAGTTCAAATACTTTAAATACATTTAGATGCAAAGTTTCCATTGGAACAAAGACTTTTAGATAAAACATTTGATAGTCAAATATTTAAAGCTGTAAAAAGAGACTTAGAACTTTAGTTAAACGATGAATTAGACAGAGAACTTTCTATTCAGATTTTAGTAAAGTTGATGGGGTGTATTGACCGTGCCATGTAGTTTGCGGTAGTAGCTAGCTACGTTGTTAGAAATATTTGTCGGTGATGTTTAAACTTCTTGTAATGAAAGTGCAGTAGTGTGATGTTGATAATGTTTGTTCACATATTTAAGAAGTTGAATAATGATTCACCCTTTGAGATATATGGATTTGGGCACAACAATGTAACCCAGAGTCTATTGAAAGAAGATTGAAGCTGTTAATCAATGAAATCGAAGAATAGTCCTAAATTATGTGGTGCACATTCGCGTTTTTAGAAGTGTTGGAGCTCATGATTATCTATAGCTGAATGAAGACTCACGAAAGTTGAGGTTAACCTGGTAATTATGTGAAGGAAAGAATCAATGCAATCTATCACATTTGAATGTTATTGAGCTTAATGATGATTACAAATCGCCGTGAATCTGAAGGGATTAGCATCGTTCCTATTCAATTGGGTGTACATAGGTTTAGGGGCTGACGACATCATAAGAACTTAGGACTTATAGAACTGGATATTATAATGCATTTGAGAACGAGGGTTTAGGAGATAGAAACCTAATTAACTGAAATGTCTAAGTTGGCTAGATGGGGGTTTATTTAAAGCCTATTTGTTTGTTGAATGCGTCTTAAGTCATTTGTGAATATAATACCAGTCTCGTATAGTCTTTAAGTGGCAGTCAATTGGATTTGGATGAAGTCGATATAGACAAAATTATGTTTGAGAAGCAGATTTTATAATCAAATATATCAGATTTATATTGCATACTCGCTATAAATCATACGGTAAAAAATTGATAACAAACAAGGCGTATTGTGAACAAAAAGGCGAAGATTTAATAAAGGAAGGAAGCGGAACCTTGAGGCAGATGGAAGCTGTGAGCAGTACATTCGCCCAGCGCTAAAACCGAGTGGGTTTTGCACGATAGTTGAAGTGTGCAGAAAAATTGTCAAAATAACGCAATATATATGTCATTGATGGTCCCGTGTGCTAAGGGCGGTTTTCTGAGAAACAACTTTGTGCGTTAAGTTTGACGATTAAAGTTGGCTCAATAAAAAATGCGATATGGCATGACGGTCGTCGGATCATCTTTTGGGCAGAATCTTTGATAGGTTTACCCACCATCGGATGAGAAAAAGTGCTATGTTGCTTTGAGTCCCAATTGGTTTTCGCATCATGGTTGGGTTTTAATGAATTAATGGTCATTTGATGAGCTGGACAAACTATTTCGTGGTTGATATTTTAACCTTAGATGGCGCGAGTATTATGGTTAATTATTTGTAAGTTTCAATGTAAGTGTGCGCGTGGTAATGCTTGTGACAATTGAAGTGAGACCTCTCTCTCTCTCTCTCTCTCATATATATATATATATATATATATATATATATATATATATATATATATATATATATATATATATATATATATATATATATATATATATATGTGTTTTATATATATATTGTTTGATATGAAGTAAGCAGAACTTTAGTTGGTGCTTTACCCAAAATCCAAGGTTTATGCTACTGGTAACTTGGCGGTACACATTCAAGGTTGAGTTATATGGAGGAAATATGTATCTTTGATATATCATAGTTGGTCTGTGATATATAATTGAGGTATAATGCATGGTGGGCCCGACAGTGATTGGTTTTTAAACCATTGGCAAATGCATACATTATAATAAATCAGAATGGATAAAATTTGTACTTATTAACTGGACCCTCACGAATACTTGTCGGAGAAAATCATATGATGGAACATGTTAATAAAGAATAAATGTGATTGCAGGTTCATTATGTTTATAAACTATGATTTCATGTGTTTGAAGTTCGGCAAAGGCATTGTCGCATTAGGCGTTCGCAATGCATCAATGTATCAGTAAGGGCATCATGGAACATTAGCAAATTCATTAATGCAAATGGAAAGAACGCAATATCATTGAATATGAAATTAAGTTCGCTCAGCTAAATGTTTATATATTCTGATTTGGGGCCAAATATAATTGAACGAGCAATTGAATGTTACTCCAATGGTATGTGCTAATGAGAATCAAATTAAAACATTGATTGGGTTTATTACAACAACATTTTATAAGTGGGTTTATAATAAGGTTTCCTTAGAAGATGAAAAGTGAAATAAGTTTCTTGAGATCATTAGTTTGAGAGTCGTAGATTTAAAAAAATAAAAATGAATACGATTCATATGAATGAGAAATTTTTCCATGGTACTTTAAGAAACACAAGACAACAATAAAACAGAAGATTTTTCGTTAAAAACCAGAAATAATAAATCCTTACAATTATTATTGTTTAAAAATAACTTTAAAATATACAAAAATTTTAAAAAAATTTAAAAACAAAAAATTAAATATAAAATTAAAGTTATATTTTTAATTTAACTATAAGTAAAAAATAAAATAATAAATCTAACCTAGTGATTTTATTAAACAATAGATAAGATTGAGGATGTTTTAAACTTGCGCAATAAAACGAGATAAAGTATTACAAAAAAACTTATCAAAATTAATAATTATTGATAAAGTACAGCATTATCAAATGAACCTTTTATATTTATTAGTGAAGACCACATGAAACTATTAAAAAACTTTCCGACAAATATGAAAATAAATTAAACATATCAAAACTATCAAGTCAAAGCTTTCCGCACATGTTGGCCGAAGACAAAAAGAAGTTGCGATTTACGATTGCGATTAGGCGAGCTCGCATCGCATCCATTCAACGATAACACATATGCTGAGATGTTAAATCAAATCCGCCTTATAAAACCTTCGGTCGAGACCACGATTTCAATCGAGCCAAAACAAAAGAACTTGCGATTTGCAATTGCGATTGTGATGCATCATTCAGCGGTGGCAAAAACAAGCGAGGATGTGGTTGTATCATATAACTGAACAAAATTCACGAATCACATTCTCTAAATCTTCCACGTCAGCGAGGACACTTAATTTTAATACAATTTAAATTCACAGTTAAAGTATATCAAATGTTTTGTAGGACCATACCATTGCAATTGGGCCATAACAGAACTTGAACTTCGCGATTTCGTTTTGCGTTGCGTTGTGCCAATCGTATCATCATTCAACGATTGACAGAAAACATATGTAGTTAATAAACTTTACGGTGCGATTGGCTGATACATGCGCAATGTTCACATCAACAAGACACTTAATTTAATCTGATTTAGATTGCAATTCAAGCCTCACGAATATTTTATTGATTCATTGCTTTTTAACTTTCTATTTGCAATTTATTGAAAAAGATAATAGTATTTGAGGATGTTTATGAAGATTTGTTTTGTAATAAAGTATAGTTAAATTAAGTTAGAGATAATTGTTGGAATTTGAGTTTTGAGGCAACAATACATGAGGATTTGCTAAATGTTGCCATTTGAATTAAGGATGTCTATGAGGATTTTCTTTGTAATAAAGTTGTCACTTAGTTTGGATTTAAATAGCTAAATTAAGTAAAAAACGAACATGTTGATATTAATTCCATATAATTAATATAATTTAGTTAAGTAATTTGATTTTTTTAGATATTGGATAGATTTGATATTCTATTCATCAGGGATGTGTTTTTTTATTAATTATATTTTTCAATTTCTAATGTATTTTTATATAATATAGTTACACGTGTTTTATAATAGAATTAGATATGGCTAAATTAAAGCAAATTTACAAAATTGAATTTAGTGTTGTGATTTTAGGTGTTAATTTGAGTTTGAGCATGGCTATGAGGATTTGCTTTGTGTGTGTGTGTGTATATATATTGTTCAAGAAGTTGCATGTTATTTTTACTTAAAATTAGATGACATGATATATAGCAATTAAAATTGTTTAATATTTTGTATAGTTATATATTTGATATATTTAATGTATATTCCAAAATTTAATAATGTAATTTAGTTAACCAATTTGAGTTTTTAGATATTGGATAGATTCAATATTTTACTCATTAGGAATGTGGTTTTTTAATTACATTTTTCAATTTCTAATGTTTTTTTTATATAAATATAATTATATGGCATAGTATATAGCCATTAAAATTGTTTAATATTTTGTATAGTTATATATTTGATATATTCATTATATATTCTAAAATTTAATAATATAATTTAGTTAACTAATTTGATTTTTTTAGATATTGGATAGATTTGATATTCTATTCATTAGGGATGTGTTTTTTTATTAATTATATTTTTCAATTTCTAATGTTTTTTTATATAATATAGTTACACTTGTTTTATAATACAATTAGATATAGATAAATTAAAGTAAACTTATAAAATTGAATTTAGTGTTGTGATTTTAGTTGTTAGCTTAGAGAGAAATAATATGGCCATCCATCTCATATTAGATATTTTATAAACATTGCTAATCAATATCAATTTATATATAAACTGTGATATTTTGTTTAAATATATAATTTATAAACTTTGGCTTTAATTTAAATTATAAATATGTAATAATAAAACGTAAAAAAAATATTTTATAATAATGGAAATGTATAATAATATAATATATTTTTAAAAATATATTGAAGTAATTATTTAACTAAATATTGATCTATAGAAAAAGTATTTCATTATTAATATATGTATGGATTAATTTATTAAATATATGTTAAAAAAAAAAAAAACTAATTTTAAGGAGCTAAATACATTCATATATATAAAAATGTTATATTTATCAAAATAAATTATAAAAGAAGCAACAATTTGAATATATAAATCAAGTTTAAGTTTAAAATATATGTGTGTGTGTGTGTGTGGATTAATTTATTAAATATATAATTTATAAACTTTGGCTCTACTTTAAATTATAAATATGTAATAATAAAATCTAAAAAAAATATTTTATAATAACGGAAATGTATAATAATATAATATATTTTTAAAAATATATTGAAGTTATTATTTAACTAAATATTGATCTATAGAAAAAGTATATAAGTCAAATTTAAGCTTAAAAAATTAACAAAAATAAATAAATAAATAAATAAATAAATAAATATATATATATATATATATATATATATATATATAATGTGGAATATTGTACGTTGGAGTTGATTAATGGAACTTGTGAAAGAGAACGAAAAAACAGATGGAACTACAACCTTGGAAAATAAAAATTGTAAATTGCAACAGATGGAAGTGCAAGGTCGTTTAATTTGCAATCATCATCTTGGAAAATAAAAAAATTAAAATTAAAATAACTATAGTTGCAGGGTTGTTTAATTTGGGATCTTTAAATAAAGCTTTATGTATAAATAAAAGTTTATGTATGAAAAGGATTAAGTTCAAATTTCCAATTAAATTATGTAGAAAAAGATGTATATAAATACTTAAAAATTATAATTAAAATTTTCAAAATTAACTTAATCCAATCACCAATTCATTTGAATAAAAAAAAATAATAAATATTCTAGAATTAAAAGAATAATAACTAAATAATCCAAACTAGCAAGCATTATATAAATAGGAATATATATCAATTGATTTGGATACATAGTGGAGTCACTACTTTAAAAAAAGCAAGATGGCGCTAAAGTGCATAGCTGTACCACTGTTTCAGCGTTTGCTAGATGTTAAATAGCATCCAAAACCGTGTAGATTCGAAACAAATGTTAAATAAAGCTAAACTTAAAACCTATGCATTGCCCTTTCGGGTCCACCTTACAATGAGCACATGTTTAATGTTAAAACATATAAATCAAAGGTTATAAACCTTTTTGGTGTGCGATAACAAAAACAAACCATAGTATAAAAACTCCATCGCGCGATGTTTAAAACATAAAACAAAAACGTTAATAAAACTTTAATATAAAACCTTTGTAAAACTTCAAACCTCCGTCGCGCAATAAACCTCCGAACTTGAAAGTCGATTCAACCAAAATACATTCACATATCGCGTTACAATCTGGCTGAAATCACATGGCCATTTGGACGCGCGATGAGTCATTAAATTGAGTCCATAATAGCTCATCGCGTCCGCAAACAAGTTTTGGTGTATGACGGATTTGGACGCGCGATGAACAAATTAAATCCAGCCTATAATATGCATCGGATCTGGAACTTGAGAATACAAACGAGCCATCTTGAATCTTCCGATTCTGATTGAGAACGGACGCGCGATAAAGGAATTAAATCCAGTCCATAAACGGCATCCGGTCCGGACTTCACATAACAATCGGGCCATGTTAGAACCATTTGCGATTGTAACATAATATAACATGCGATTGCGATTGCGATCGCATCGCAATCTCCAACATCAACAAGACACTTTGTGGGGACCACTGGTCTTCACTTAAAACTGACTCCGTCGCGTTCAAACAAATCCACCGTTACATAAATTTAAATAATTCTTAATTTGGGTTTTTGGATTCATGAAACAAAAACCTGTGTTTGAGAAACAAATCAGAAATTTGGTTTAGAGATGGAAGGAATAATTATCCACGGCAAAGTCATCAAGGTAGGACCATAAATCGAATTAAACTACAGAGGCGCTGTGTAAAAAGGTTAAATTGTAATGTTGCACATGACTGGGTTAATGGTGGTTATGCACACGTTTGAAGCATATAATCCTTTATTAAATTAAATAGAGTTGATTCAATTTCATTGAGGGATGGCGACAGAGGAATATTCGAATAGTGGCATATTTATAGTGGGTTTGATTATAAGGCGAATATTAATCGCAATGGTCACTTTGTGTGGGAACCAAGGACTTAAAGACATAGGCTTGGCTTATATGATGTAATTTGTTATTTTATATAATGCAATATGTTATTTAATAATATATATGAAAATTTTATAATTGTATTACTTTAGAAATTGAAATTAAATATAAATTTTAAAATGCAACATAAGTAAATAAAATTTTAAAAATACAAAACAATTAAATACAACAAAAACAAAAACCAGAATTCTACCATTTAAAGAGACTTGTATTCTTGGCTTGAAATACTGTTCAAACCATTTGTGGCATCGCCACTGTACGTGCAAAGTTTATTGATTATATATATTATCTCATAGAATCGAAGCTTGATTGAAAATTCTTAAACAAATACTTATCAAAAGCTAAGACTGGAATATTTGAATATTAAAGTAGAAAAAAAACTTAACAAAGTAAATACCAATCACCCAATAATGTGTAATATATAAGCTTTTAGTCGTAAAGTGTAGGTGAAGAAGAATCATATTGTGGAGGAAATTATAACAAAGGCCAAGAGCAGGGAACATAAGACTAAATTTAGTCTTAGTACGTTGTTTAGACATAGAATTTGGTGCATTACTATTAACAGTAAATATAGGAATCTGCAAAAAAAAATATGAACTTATAAGCTAAGGAAGCATAAACTTGGAAATGGCGATTTACTATTTCTGTTACCATAACAATATTGCCCAAATTGAGAGATGCTGATCAAAGTTGATACATAAGAATATATGAAAAATTAATGTCCTTGCTTCCTTTGCAGACGCGCGTACTTGTACTGCACACCGTATGGACAAATAATCTTAATGCCTCTCCCTCTTTTACAGACATGAATTAATGTTTCAGATGTCAATTACGATTTTTGCAAAACCAATAAACAACAAGACAGAAGAATGGAAGTAGCCCAGGCATCAAGTCTGCACAAATATTTTGTTCAGGAGATGATTTATAACATTTATATATATAATGTCAGATTGTAAAGACGGGTTCTATTCATTAAATATATATCTATGAAATCTGAAAACATTTGTAAAGGCCTAATGGAAAAGCTATATTTCTTAAATATACATATATTAAGTCTGAAAGTATCTGTAAATAGGTAGAAGAAACACTATAAGTATAACTAGTGATTTTTGTTCCTAATTGTTCTATGAAAACATTCTTGTTCTGGCAAAATGTTGCAGACATACTGCACTTTGAGAAAAGCAGATCTGAGCAGTAAAATCTTGTAGAAAAATTGAGAAGAACTTTGCACTGATTTCTGGATTACTATGTGTTTTTTTTGTAGCCAATTTTTGTAGAAGTGCTAGTGCTGCAAAGAAAAGGGAAAAATTAGTACAAATGTTGCTATTTTGGATAGCATAATTTAAAGTGCATATATCTGATTTTTGCTTGAAAGATGAAGAATAATTATAAGTATACCTCGCTTTGGTAGGGCTTCCATTGCTGTCAATAGATTGGATCTCGTTGTCTTCGTTGATTGTAAATGTACCATTGATTTTGAAATCGCGTAGCATATACATTGTTGCTTGTTTCTTTTGAACATAGTCTTGAAAAGACATATGCGCTAGGTTGGGAAGTAACTGTTTCAAGAGCAATTTGTTTCGGATGAAACATTGCAAATTTGTGTTGTTGGACTTGATTATGCAATTAAGACAATGTGAATAGGAAAAGGACGAATTTTTATTGCACTTTAGGCAATTAACTGTTGTCTCCTCTATCATTGTAGAGGTTGGTATTGGTGAATTGCATCCAACACAAACTGGTTCAAATGGCGTAGAGTAAATTCTTTCAATTGTCAATGTTCCTTTTATCTGTTCATAGAGAAGGACAAGTAGTATATGTCAAAATAGAAACAGATGAAGAAATAATTGCATATTGAGAAGTAGAGGTACTGTTTCATTTGTACTTATAGAGAATGTTGGAGGGTTCAATTTTCTGAGTTCTTCTGTTGCTTCTGCATTAAATTTTTTGATGAATGTAGCTTGCGTTGTTCGAAGTGTTCTGTCCTTCAGTTCTTTCCTGTTTGTTATGTTTTTGAATAAAAAAATTGGAAAATGGCCTTTTTGCAATTCTTGCTCAATTTCATCATAGAGTGGTGAAAATGTTTCAAATAACTGCAATTGCAATAGAAGACATAAAGTTATTTTTTTTTTCAAACTGAATTTAAATGTAGGATGGAACTAGCAATATAAAAATATTGCAAAGTAATTTATGTTACCGTTGCTCTATTGTCATCGAAATTTCCATCTTTAATTTGCAATGTATATTGGAAACCAACTTTCCGTGCAGTTGTGACAACTGCAGCAATTGTTCCAATTGGATATTTTTCTGTATTTGTTGTAAACTGATTTACTGTTGTATCTGGAATGAGTTTTTATTCTTTGCAAATTGTTGGTATGTTCTGTACGGTGCTTAGTTCAGTTAGCAGTAGAATCCAATCACAATCATCGTAGTCATAATTTGTTTTGGGAAGAACTTTAAAATTTGTAATAGATATTGCTTTTCCTGGTGATATTTTTTGTCCATGTTGTTCAATGAGCTCAGTTGGTATGGAAAATGTGATTGTCATGATTCCTTCCGCATCTGTCAAATCTGCACGTAGTATTTGTCATTCTTTGTGGAATTTATCAAGGTATGTGCTATATATAACCATAACATCTCCATTGAACATTTTTCCAGTTTTACGAATGTTTATTTCTTCAATGGTAACTGACTAAATATTTTGTTTTCTTTTGACTGTATTGATGAGAAGGCCCTGATCATGCAACACTGTACCCATACAACACCCATCATCGTTATGTTCTCTACCTCGGCGACCCCATCTCCTGTGGGTTATGAGGCGCTATGAGCTCTCTTCGAATTCCTTCTACGCTGCAAAAGTCCTTGAACTCGCCAGAGATGAATTCACCACCATTGTCGCTCCTAAGAGCCTTCACCTACTTCCCCGATTCTTTCTCAACCAGTGCCTTGAACTCACAAAAGTTTGAGTACTATGTCTCGCTCTTCTTCTGCATGAAGAAGATCCAGCACTTACGAGAAAAATCATCAAAAAATATCACATAGTACCTGTGCTTTGCTGTCGAAGCTACTGAGAAAGGTCCACACACGTTTGTGTGAATTCTCTCAAGGATCGTCGTGGCGCGAATATCCTTCTCGTGAAAGGTGGCTTTCACAAATTTTCCCAAAGTACATCCCTTGCACTGATCTGATTCCACAAGTGTACCTTTGGGAAGCCCGGTCGAAATCTGCTGCAAAATTTTCAAAGCTCCATGGTGAAGGTGGCCCAATCTCCTGTGCCACAACTTGCCATCATCCCGGCTCACCACTCCTTCTGCCTTGCCTGCTATTGTTGCGCAGCCATCTACCTACAACTGATAAAGGTTCTTAACTCGAACCCCTATCCTCCGGGTTTCACCAGTTGCCTTACTGCGCAGGAAAGCCTTTCCCTCGCTAAAGACAACATCATATCCCTTGTCTTCTAACATCGTCACAGAGATATTGACTTTCTTCATTCTGGAACATGCATCACTTCCTTCAATACGAAGGGCTTACTGTACTCCCTCTCAAAGGAAATGGTACCATACTGGCCGCATCAGACTGGTCATCATCGCCCATATCGATGTGCACTCCAAGATCTTTCTCATCCAGATCAGTAAACAAATCTTTGTCTTTGGTCATATGAAAAGACGCACCACTGTCAAGAAACCACACTGAACCCATCATACTTGAGACCAAGCATGCGATCAGCGAAAAATACAGCTCAAACTGCGAGGCTAAGGCCTCTCCAGCTGCAGATCCAACAGCCTGCTTATTTTCCTTCTTCTGTGGACAATTAGTGGCCTAATGTCTGTGTTGGTGACAATGAAAGCACTTCACCTTGGACATGTCCTACTTCTTTCCTTTCGCACCGGATTGAGAAGAATTATTCTTGCTCTTCCCCTTCCTTGCTTTGGTAGCCAAAGCGCAATTTTCTTCGTCTGAGTTCTTTGATGAATATCCATCGCTGGTACTTCACCTTATCTCCTCTTGCACAAGATCCGACCAAAGTCGCTCCCATCCTGGCAATTTCTCCCGACCATTGACAGAGTCCTGATAGGAATGCCAACTCTTCGGAAGCCCAAGGAGAGCCAATCTCACCAAGTCCTCATCATCAACAGTCACCCCCACACTTCCCAGCTCATCCCTGCATTGGATGAACTTCGTGAGGTACTTGGGCATACTGTCACCTTTCTCCATTTTTATGTTCCCGAGTTTATCCTTGAGCGCCAACTTCCTCTGGTCGCTCTTGCTTTGGAATAAGTCTGTCAATGCTTTCCACATCAAGAATGGAGAAGCCTTACCATGAAGGCTGGACACTATGTGATCCTTTACACCTTCCAATAGAATTCTTCGACACTTTGCTATCTTCTTTTTCCATGCATCAAGTGCGGTAGCTTCGCCAGAAGCAGGTTTTGGAATTTATGCATCTATGAACTCCTTCAACCCATTGTCATCCAGCACCGCCTCCATCCTGTCCTTCCATGCAATATAATTCGAGCTACCCTTAAGGCCATACTCCAATCACAATTCGTTGAAAGACATCTCAACTTCGACACCAAGAAAACACTCGTCGCAAATTTAATTCCACAAAAGACAAAATTCAACCGCTAATCAATGCTTGGTAATTTCTCCTAATGATCAATATTTCTCGATACCATGTAGAAATGCAGATAACCGATATGTTATACAACGAGATTCTCCCGATCACACACTATTTTAATTTCATGCACAATACAGAATCTCTTGTACCATTGATCATTAATTGCGGAAATAAAAACAATCGCATGCGCACATTAAAACCATAAACAATCACACATATGAACACAGTATTTATGGGAAAGCTTAAAGCTGAAAACCCCCAACTATCTGTATATTATATGTCATAGAGATCATGTAACAATAATTATACAAAGCTCCTCACAAGCTCTTAGTATAATCTCCAATTGCTACACACTAATCAAGCCCCATCTAGCAATCACATGCTCCAATCTCTGCCACCTGATAGCCTGCCTCTACTGCGCAATCACTATTGAAGAATGGCTCTAAATGAACTCGAATTGGTCTAGAATTGCTCATGCAATCCTCATTGGCATCTCCAATCACTGGTTGTTGCAAATCATGCAACAATATAGTCACAACTGACATTCACACTGCTCTTTCACCTACCTCTTCATTGGTCTCCACTGAAATTGTCCATGCACTGTAGTTAACTAATGTATTCTTTAGTTGATTAATGAGTTAATAATTAGTGAATTAATTAATAATTAATTCACACCACTCTCACTAGTGTATCAATCAGTTAGACTAGATACAACTAGATCAACTATGTTTAACTGAGTTAAACTGAACACAACTCCACCAACTACTTCAACAACTCCACCAAACTCTGTCACATGAGTTCTAACTGAAGTCTCCATGCAATAGCTCCAATTAACCCTCAGGAATAGCGTAATTCCTTCTGTCAGCTCTTGTGCCACATCTGTGCACTTAACTGAAGTGCTCCAAGAGAATAAGATAATGTTTAGAGTCTAAATATTATTAAGAGCTAATAATATTCGACATATCTATTTTTAGACCGGCAATCTAAAAATAGATTCCGCCCAATATGTCTAAAAATAGAAGTCCATCTATTTTTCCAACTTGACCAACCATCCACAAATAGCATCCTGCAACTCATAGAATATGATCGACATGTCTAAAAATAGACTTGCGCCAAAAATAGCCTGCGGGCCCACTTAGTGAAGGCGACTTCTTTCCACTAATCTCATCATCTTGTTGCAATCTCAACACTATTCTCTTGATGTTTCCAATTCTTCATAGAAAAAGGGATGTAAGAACTTTGACTGATTCCATAAGAATCCTTTGAGCCCTTCTATCCCTTTCCTGTACTCAGATAAATCTTGACCTTTGTAGACTTTCCATGACTTTACTTTCTTCGAGGACTGTGACTATCCTCCTTATGCAAAGATTCTTGGTAGCCCAAACAACTCATAGATCTCCCTGCAAAAACAAATTCATTTAACCAAATTTGATTATAGAATGAAAATACTTACTTGATAAGTGAAGATAAAGTCTTCAGCTTGATTTCTTCGATGGCAGTGCAGAAAAGATGTGTTAGTGCTTTCTCTTTGAATTATCTTCAAGGGTAAGGATTAGATCTTTGTTGTAATGATAAAGCCTTGTTTTTTGCACTCCTAGCCTCAGCCTCTTACAGTCTTCTTATCCTTGATCTCAATACAAAGATCTTTCTTGCTTCAATGTATATCTTTATTTCTTTTCTAAGTTATCTAAAATTTGTTAGCTCAAGACCGAGATCTTTAGCACATCTTGCAACCTTTCAATCACACTTGTCTGCACTGTATGGTAGACCTGTACCTCACTAATTAAGTCTGTAGCCTGACTGAAGTATAGACACATAACCCTTAGACTTCTTTGACCCAATCACTGTGATGCACGATGCTAAAGTGACTTGTCTTCTCGCACTGTTTACCTTCTAATCACCATCCTGAACTTTACAGATGTTATCCAAGATGTTTTATACTCAAAACATATATGTGTGAGAGCCTTCTCTCTTCGTTGATTTGTCTACTTACTTTGCACCGAATCCGCAGACCTTATTTTCGCAATATATCATAGAACTTGCCCGAACTTGTTGTGTACTAATAAGGCTGCTGTCTATTGAGAATTTGCATCGAAATTGTATCAATATCACCGAGCTTGTATCTCTGCAATAGCACCCAAATTCTTCTTTGTAAAAACACCAAACTTCTTCTTTCTGAATTTGATCTCAGACAGTAACTTTTCTCTAATTCCAAAATCCTTTTGTTAATAATGTGATCTTCTTTTGCTATAGCTCTGATCCCATGTTGAGAATTTTGTAGAGCTGGAGATTAGTACAAATTCTGTTCTTGATAATTACTTGTGAACTTTCATATGTTGCTTATGTCTTCATAAATTTTTAGACAGTGATAACACTTTTATTGTAAGAAAGTAAATCACAGATTTACCTTCCTTCCTTTACACTTCAGAATTCTTTATCTATTTCGGAGCCTTTCTTATCAATTCGCATCAATTGTTGTATCACCGCAATTCTCCTTGAGAAATATACTTATCCCAACGCAGTATTACATTAGATACACTTGATTGTACCAACGCAAAATGATCGTACTTCTTACTGTGGTGGTTGTAATATATATTCATACTTCATCTCTGTTGTAGCAACTGCAAGGTCTTCAAACCA